>PVJH01010124.1:0-75313 GCA_004026705.1 Nesogale talazaci | reverse complement strand
ATTTATATAATTTTGAGAAGTAAAACTTTGGAACAAATTGTACATTTTTGGCAGCTCAAGGTAATTTATCTAGCTATCATTCCAAGCTAAATTGGCCCAATATAATGAGTCATGTTCCAGTCCCAGTCAGGGATATGTACTTAAGGATAAAGCTAAAGTCTTCATATATCAACCTAACAATTACCAGAGTATTTCCTTCCCATGAAAAGGACATGCCAGTCGTTAGGAGACCTGAGCTAGATGTTCTGTCATTAACTAATGGGGTGACCTTGGCAAGTTGCTAACATTTTCTAGGCCGGGGATTCCACGCTGCAAAGTGTTGGAAGATGACACAGCCTGTGTTCTCCTACTTTTACATTCCAGAGTCCACTGAAATCAAGGTGACTTACCAAGCTAAGCCGCCATGACAGTACGCTTACAGAGCAAGAATGCAGACCCACAAAAATCAGAAGAATTCCTGGACAAAACCCCCACCCAACCTCTCCTGCCTCTCAACCCAGCTATCCCAAGTCAACACTACCACCAGACACGCAGGTATAATTAGGAATAAAAGGATGGGTAGGAAAGAAAACAAAAATCCCCCTAACTGGGCCAGTAGGGAACATCGTGGTAAGTGGAGGAAAGACTGAAGTCGTCAAGGATTTTATCTTGTTTGAATTCACAATCCATGCTCAAGGACCTCAAGGAGGTTCAAGGACACACTTCCTTGGGCGAACCTGCCACACAAGACCTCTTAAAAGGCTTGAAAAGCAAGAACTTGACTTTCAGGACTAAGGCGTGCCCGACCCAATCCCTGGTGTTTTCAAGTGCATGCGAAAGTGGGACATCGGATAAGGAAAACTGAAGATGAATTGATGGATTTGGAAGATGATGCTGGCAAAGAATGCTGAACATACCACAGGCTGTCAAAAGAACAAACACATCTGTCTTGGAATCAGTACAGCCAGGGTGCCCTTAGAAGCAAGGATGGAAAAACTTCATCTCACATACTTTGGACAGGTTATCAGGAGAGAACAGTCCCTGGAAAAGGACACCAGGCTTTGTAGAAGAGACTGTAAAGGGCCTGCAAAAAAGAGGAAGACCCTTGACCAGGTGAATTGACACAGTGGCTGCAACCATGGGCTTAAACATCACAACAGTTGTGAGGCAAATGCAGGACCAGAAGCATCTTATTCTGTGGTCCATATGGTTGCCACGAGTGGGAGCTAATTGGGAAGCACCTGGAGCAGAGAGGGCAGCTTGAGGGCTGGGAAAAACGGGTGTTCTCACTATTTACCTCCTGTGATCCTTGGCCTACACCCACAGGTATTAGCTGTGGGGTAAGTTGGGCTAGTAATCTCACGGTTGGCAATGCGAATCCAGACAGCCACTCTTGAGCGGTAGATGAAGCTGTGGGGTCCAGTGAAGACTCAGAGACTCTCTAGAGCAGTGGTTCTCAAGCTGTGGGTCTCGACCTCTTGGGGGGTCAAACTACCCTTTCCCAGGGGTCCCCAATGCACAACGGTAGCAAAATGACAGTTATGAAGCAGCAACAAAAACAAGTTTATGGTGGAGGGTCACCACACCATGAGGAACTGTATGGAAATTCTTGGCATGGGGAAGGGTGAGAACCACCACTCTCTAGCATAGCCATGAGTCACGGTCAACATGATGGCCACGAGTTTGGGGTTGAAGAACCACAACGATGATGACAAGAGTGACTGCAAGAATAACCCTAGCTATCGTCAGCATCCAAACCGAACCGTGGCTGCCCCAGGAGACTCTTTGCCAGCCTCCTGTGTGGTGCTCTCAGGGAGTTGAAGAGGATGGGAGGGGAGCAAGTCTCGGTGTGCAGGACTTAGGGGACATGATGCATGAGCTAGGGTTCAGGGAAGCAAGACTGGTCATGAGTTGGAGGTCAAGTGTGGCTGCTGAGTGATAGCGCGTCAGGGCTCGTGCAGACTCTCTTTGTTGTTGCTGCTGTTGCTTTTAAGTAGCTGTATTTGGAGGTTTCTGGACTAAAATGTTGCATAACATTTAAAAAGGGCACATTTGTGGCTGCCGTGTCTTGACATTTTCAGAGACTAGTTTAACTTCAATTCTAAATCTCACATTTGCTATGAGATCTAAGCACAGGAAAGGCCTTCTTTCTTCCCCCCCCCCTTTTTTTTGTGGCATCACTGCCCTGGTGGGAGTAGCAAGCCCAGCCTTGCTGCTGGATTTGAACTGTCAACCCTGTGGGTCGCAGTCCTGCAAATTACCACTAAACCACCAGGACTCAGCCTCTTTCTTCCCTTTTAACCAGCCTTTTGACAGCGAATTCACGTATCCTAAAGTTCATGGTTTAATCACATTGCATCGAGTTGTGCGATCATCATCACAAACAATTTTAGAATCGTTCTTCTTGTATTCATTGTTAAGGATCCCAGGTGTTTCAGTAGGTATGCATTGGGCTGCTAACTGAAAGGTCGGCAGTTCAAAACCACCTGCTGCCCCAGGGGAAAAAGAGGGAAGTTTACTCTCATATGCAGTCTCAGAGACTCACAGAGAAGTTCTACCTGATTGCATAGGGTCCCTAAGAGCCAGCATCAACTCTATGGCAGTGAGCTTATACTCATTTAAGCCTTTCATTTCTGCTCCACTTCCACCACCCTAAAAAACCCTTCCTCAAGTTATTGTCTCTGTAGATATATTTACCTATCATGGAGCTCATATAAAGAAAAACACAAAAAACAAACCCCAAACAAAATTATTTTTAAAAAACCCTCAATGCAAAAGGAAGCAGAAAATATTAAAAACTAGAGCAAATTTCAAATGAGTCAGAGGGAGATCAAATGAGGAGGTGTCACACTTTTACCTGACCGCACCTGCAATCATCCATCACCTAGCACACTCTGCCTGGTAGCAAGACTGTCCACAGCACTAGTCAGTGGATGCACCACAGGCTTGGTTCATGTGGGGACCCTGCAGGTGGATTTTGAGCTTTCAAGACAATAATGGAGTGAAGATTCAAGACTAGCTAGATTCAGATCATACCTGTAGCTGTGTAACTTTCAAACTGACGCCCTGCCCATATAGATCAGCTTATCTAAAGACTTAATTGTTTCTCAGTTTCAGATACTTTACACACAAGCCTCGCTGAGACATATACGTGGCCATGATTCTTGGACCTGCCCCGTGGTACTAGAGCTTTGGTGGTCCCCCGGTTAAGCGCTCCCTTGTCAACCCAAAAGGTCTGCATTTGAAACCCAGCAACTGCCCCTTGGGAGCAAGAGGTAGCAAAGACAAGACCACAGCTCGGGAAACTCTGGGGTCGGGGGGGGGGGGGGGGGGGGGGGGGGGGGGGGGGGGGGGGGGGGGGAGGACTCTCTGTCCTCTAGCGTTTCTAAGAGTCAGCACATGCTTGATGGCAGTGGGTTTACAATGTCCTCCCGAATAGCCTATCTGTATATTATGTATGTAAAGTAGAGGATTCGAGAGCCAATGAAGCACAAAGAAATGTTGCTCTTAATATCAACCCCAAACCAATTAGTCTTGGCTGGCTAATCTACATGGAGGAAGCATACCAGCCTGTGTGATCCAAGGATCGCAAATAATAAAATCCAAATCCAAAAGAAGGAATAAATCAAAGCTTGAGTTTGGACACCAGGTTTGCAGAAGGCTGTGGATGACCGTGAAAGCCCCAAGATCATTTTCAATCCCCACAGGGATTAAACCTTCAGTAAATTCTCTCCAACCATACTCCAGGAATGTGAACAGTGTAGCTATTAAACTTAGATTATTGTAAATTTGATTATGACAGATGTAGTTAGTTTAAAATGTAATACTTTATTATTTTTTCTCTTGTTTGATCCGTTAAAATTTTTTTGTTAATATTTCTGGAGACAGAAACTGGAGTGGTAATTGTCTAGGGGCATGACAGGGGAGGGGTATTCTTTTTTTGGGGGGATGGGGAGCTAACAACAAGTAGTGGGAGAAGAAAATATTCTGAATTTGATTATAGTGATGATTTCACAAATCTCGATATAAGAGAATCATTAAATTGTATGATATGTGATTAATATGCCAATAAGCTTTGGATAAAACTTACTGTCTCAGAAACCCTCTGGAGTCATCCCTCTGTGTCCTGTGGGGTCTCTCTGAGTTGGTGTCATGAAAGGTTGTGCTGCACACCACAAGCTCAGCAGTTTGAAACCACCAGCTGCTTTGCAGGAGAAAGACGAGGCTTCCTACATCTGAAAAGATCATTATCCCCACACACTCAGGGGCAGCGATGCCCTGCTCCCTGGGTCTCTCTGAGTCAGGTTTGACTGGGAGGCAGAGAGAAAGAGAGAGCTAGGATCCACCTGAAAACAGAGGGCTTGGTTTTGCATTAACAAGGTACCACCAAGGAGCTGGGTTGAAGTCAATGTTTAGACCTTCTAAGAGACGCTACATCATTTCCCCAGCTCCCTTCCAGAGCTGTGGGGTGTGGGGTAGGGTGAGAGTGGCATTCCCAGGTAGTTGGGGGGGATTGTTCACATGTCCCATGGATAATATAAATGCTGGAGTTTCTAATCTATCCAGAATCAACTAGAAAGAACGCTCTGGTGATCTGCTTCCCCCCAAATCGCCCACGGAAAAGTCCAGGATCTTTGACCTTCTCTGAGGTCCAGGTTCACAATGGGTCAATATCACCTTGATGGACACTCACCTCTGACTTGGCCAGTGTGGCCAGTGTCACCTTAGTTAACCACAAAGTATGCACCCAGAAGGGTGCACTTCCCTGGCACCCCGTCTCCTGTGAAGAACAAGGGCTCAAGTGGGGTATGAAAAAATGTAGGTCAGGGATCTGAAGAGATCTTACTTTCAACATTGGCATTAAAACAACACCGGCAACGTCTTTGAAGACCATAAAAGAACTGCTCAGGATACTCCTTGAAACAATTATTTCTAACTATTTCCCTCTGCATTCCATAAATAATAAATGTGTGTGTTTTTTAAAATAACCACATAGTTACACTTTCTCTAAAATATGAGTTATGCAAGTGGGGCACAACTCTAAGGATCCCAAAATGTGAGGAAAATTGAATTTGGTGGAGCTTTTTTCCAGCTAAAAATTAAATTTCCCTGGCACCATGCAGACCTTTTTCCCTCACAGCGATAGTCATAACTAGATTTTTAAGCCCTCAGAAAACATTGTGGTTTGCAATAAAGCAAACACAGTGTCAAAAACTGCTTAGAATACAAAAAAAAAAAAATCTCCCCAAACCAGGCTTCTGATCTTGAGTGGAGGATGATGGCTCTTGTGGTGGGGAAATCAGGATCTGTGGTGCATCTTGAAAACTCCCTATGCCAACTTACACTGAAGCTCAGAACATCTCCAGCATTCACCTCAGGAAGTCCTAGTGGGCCAGAGGATAAAGCGTTGTACTCATCGCTAAAAAGGTTGGAGGTGGGACAGACGTGGCCTTCAGCTTCTGCAAAGATTTGCAGCCTTGGCAACCCTATGTGGAGGGCGGGGTCAGAAGGGGTGCGGTGCACACCTGGGGTACTAGGCATTGGAATCAACTAGACTGGAATGGGATCATGACGTCATGAAGGAACAATGTGAGTGACCTTCTTCTCCAAATTACAAGCTTCCCCAGCTTCCCAATTCTCATGCAACCCTCAGCTCTGTTTTCTACTTCCCTGGGTTGAAGGCCTCAACCCAGTGAGAAGCCAAGATGTTGGTAAGTATAAGTCTGATTTCAAAACACAGCATGTGATGCTCTGGAGGTAACAGGGCCTCCAGGAGAAACAAAGGATTGAATGAAGTATCAAGGAGTGGTAAAAGGGGTCCTGGGAATGAAACACTAGACTGGTGTTTGTGTTTGGGTATGGCTTTCTGAACTTCTGGGAAATCCACTGCGCTCTGTTCATTTGCAATGCTGTCCGGTGTGTGTCTGAACTCCCATCTGCTTCATGGTGAGAACCTCGACTCCCCATGACATTACATCACAACTGCTTTGGCAACTTGAAGTCTAGGCAGGGCTTCAGATTGGTTCAGTCCTGTTCAGATTGGTTCGGTCATGGCTGATGGAGACATACTGGCACAGTCTGAATAAACTGCAGGTGAACTGAAACATGGAACATGACAAGTCAACATCTTGCCAGAAAGTGAATTTTCCTTTTAGAAAATAGGATTAGTGCGCCCAGGGCATATTAATCTGATTCGCTCGATGAACATTGCCTGAAACCATGGCATCAGGCTCCAAGATGGCAGATCACACCACTTCCGGTGTGTGTCACTCTCCATAGACCTGATTATAATCTATCTCCCATGTCAGGCTCTGAAAAGGGCTCAATTATATCTCTTGGGAATCTCTAATCCCAGGGCTGCAACCAATAATTTTTCCATTCTGCTTAGAGTTCTAGATCATCCCAATTTGGAAAATGTGCACCAGTTCTGCTTGTTGCTATTGTTCTGAATTTATTTTTTATTATGAATTAGGTAGGAGTGTGTGCTTACATTTCAAAACACTAGCTCTGCATTCAGCAGTTCAAACCACTCATCAAAGTTCCCTACTCCCATTTTCTACCCATCCCCTCCCCTTCCCTTGATTTATCTTTTCTTCCTCATGGGCTTCCGCCCTCTCTCTTACTTCCCAGCATTCCAGTCTTCTGTCTTTGCTCACCTTCCCTCAGGAGATTCCAGAGTCTGGTCCCTTTGGTCTGGAAGTCTTCATCTTAGTTTTTAATCCTTCCTATAGTGACCTCAGATCCTTTTGTAATTGACTAACTTCACTCAGCATAATGTTCGCCAGGTCCATCCACATCATGAGGTGTTTCTTGGTGCCATCATTGTTAGTGAGCGAAGCCCAGCAGTCCACTGTATGTCTACACCAGAGTTTTTTCTACTGATGAGCAAGGCCTGTTTCCAGCACCTTGCTGTTGTGAATGGTGATGTGGTGAGCATGGGAGAGCAGATGTCTGTTTGCGATGGCTCTTACTTCACTAGGGTATAGACCCAGCAGAAGGATTGCTGGAGCAGATGGGATTTCTGTTCCCAGTTGTTTGAGGTAGTGCCAGATGGCCTCCCACAGTGTTGTTATATTTGTTCTGGTTTCTTCATTACCAACTATACCTAGTCTGGTTTGAAATGGCCCAGGGACTTGAGACAAGATACCGGAAAAGGGACAAGGGACTGAGTGACATTCCTGGCATCTGTGGTGGCACTATCAGGTAATCATTGGATTGCTAACCCTAAAGTTGGCAGTTCAAATCCACCAGCTGCACCCTGTGAGAAAGATGAGGCTTTCTGCCCTATAAAGATTTACAACCCCAGAAACCCTGTAGAAGGTGCAAGGAGTTGGAGTCACTCGATGACAGTGGACTTGGGTCGGTTGGTTATGATAGTGTTGGTGGTGGTGGTGGTGGTGGGTGGTGGCTGAATTTGTATTTATTATCTCTTACTGTATTATTTTGCTTGTTCTATTTTTTGGGGTAGAGAAGAGAAAATGTATATAATTAAAAATGATGAAATATATACAGCAGCAGAGTTAATGGGTAGACTTGATAGTCTCTCTATGCTTATTAATCTGATTCTTAACTTATTAAAAACAAACAAACACAAACTTATTGCCATTGAGCCAAAGTCAACTCATGACAACCATAGAGGGCAGGGCAGAATTGAATTGCTCCTCTGGGTTTCTGAGACTGGCCCTTGTTACAAGTAGAAAACCTCGTGGCTATGTTTTGGAGACATCTCTCATGTAAGGAAATCTGCTATGATGCTACCAGATGCGTGTCCACTACATTTTATGTCTCCAAGACCTGGGTGTGAACACAATGGAATGAGACTACTAATTGAGAAGGTCCAAGTCCACCCCCAGGCATGTTGGAACAAAGGTCTGGTGATCGACTTCTACAAATCCACCCCACTGTGGATTTGTGGAAAACTCCATGGAGCACAGGCTTACCTGGCCCACCTCGGTTGGCACTGGCAGGGAGGAAGCTGAGCTAAGGAGGACACTACCTGCGAAAGGATTATGGAATGCCAGAAAGCACAGACGTACACAATCTGGTTGGTTTTGTTTGTGGGTTCAATACTTGTTTCCTTTACTTTGCCCAGACTCTTATGCTACCAACTCACTTAGTCACTATCCTGTGACAAACTTTGCTCTCAAGGAACCATGTCCTAGTTCTAGGTATCAAGTCTTTCACCTCGTCCTCTCTCCCGCCTCTCCTCCTTCAGCAATTTCCCACCCTGAGGCCAACGGTTCATAACCTTGACTTCCATCTGTCCACATTTCTGATGGTCAGGACCCCAGACCCATACAATCTGAGGTTGCCTGTGGAGCCAACTCCCAGGCATCAGTCTTTCCCAGGACCCCCACAGGCTGTCCCTGTGAGGACCCTCATCACGTATTCTCAGAATCATGCCATCCACTGAAGGAGTTGAAAGCCACTGGAGAAAGTGCCAGCTGGGAGTCCACAGGAGCTGGAAATGATCATTCTAGAGGGTTTAGAAAGGTTATGGAATACTGTCTCTGGTACTCACTGGGAACGTTAGAGCAACTCCGCCACTGCCTAGATCATCAGGAGTCCTAGTGGCACACTGGCTGAAGTGGCACGCTCGCAAAAGTTGTTGACTTGAACCCCCCTGCTGCAGCCTGGGAAAACAAGCAAGTAGTCTTCAGGTTACAGCATGGAGAACCCTATAAGGCCGTCTGATACAGCTCTCATCTCACTCCAAGTCAGAATCAATGGGACGGGTGGCAAGGGGCTCGGTTTGGGTTAGACGCATGACTGTTGCTACTGCTATGTTCTGCAGAGTTGAGTCTAACTCCCGGCAGCCCTAGGTGACAGAGAACTGTCCCCAAAGGTTTTCTAGGTTGTCATCTTAAGGTTCTGGCAGCACAATGGTGACGCCTTTGACAGGTTGATGGTTTGGCCTCCAAGCCACTCAGTAGGAGAACAGACCTGCTCTGGTGATCACCTGGTGATCTGCTCCTGCAAAGATGGGAGGTGAGAACACCCCCCACTACCTGCCCCCAGGGTCTGTATGTCATCACTTTGAATGGTAACCCACTGCACAGCTGCTAAGGACAACAAAGAGAATTGTGTTGTTGCTGTTCAGTTCAGTGCTGGCCAGTTGGTTCCGACTCATTAGCGACCCTGCTGCCTAGAGACCCCAACAGGACCAGCCCTGAGCAATTTTCAGAACTGCTCTTAAGTTGGAGTCCCTGGTTACAGCCCCGGTGTTCATCCACATCCTGCAGTCTAATCACGTGTGCATTATGTGAAGGGGAGGAGCCAGTGGATAAGGCCTGGAGAGTGGATTTCCTCTTCTCTCTTCTATGAAGCTGCCTGTTGGGGTTCGAACCGCCACCCTCTTGGTTAGCAGCCCCATGCATACCCATCGGCACAGCCAGGGTAGACATGAGTCTGAATGGACCTGACTCACAATCACAAGCACAAGGCCGAGGTCCTGGGGACGGAGACAGCCGTAAAGAAAGGAAATGGGAACAGCCCAAGGCCCCGTCCTTCATCACGGCGGGGCTGCGGAGCAGGGGGATGTAACAGATGCAACCGGTGGACATTCAGCGGCCCCTGGAAAGCTCTGCGTGCTTCTGCCGGAGTTCTCAGCGCGTGTTCCCAGACCAACAGAAGACACTTGGCACAGGTCAGAAACGAACAACCTTGGGTTTCTTCCCAGACTTATGGACCCAGGACACTCTGGGCTGCCATCAGCCAGGTCAGCAGTTTGAAACCACCAGCCACGCCTCGGGGGCAGGGGCGGAGGGGGACGGGGCTTTCTACTCCTGTAAAGAATTACAGTCTCAGAAAGTTGTGGGGGGTTTTCTACCCTGCCCTACAGGGTCGCTGTGAATCGGTGGCTTTGAGGACATGTCAGTATAACCAAGTTGATACAATGGACGGGTCCCACCTCGGTCCCAGCCTGTGATCACACACAGGAAAAGGACTCGGAAGGCAGCCATCAACACCAAAGCCAGGGCAGAGAGGGATGGAGGGACTATGTCATCAGAGGTTAATGAGAGCAGGGGCTGGTGGGTAAGAAGCTGTGAGAAAAGTCAGCGGAGGAGGTGCTGGAGGCTTAAGGAAGGCAAGAGGGAACAATAGGCATCGGCAAGGGAGAAAAAAACAACGAAAAAATATATGCACAGATTAGCAACCCTTGGGGGGATACCTGGAAGGAGAAAGCAGAGTTGTCTAAATGAAAAAGAAAAATATCAGCGCCTTGGGGGTTTCATTTATTTATCTGTTTATCTCTCCGAGCTGGCGCAGCACAGAAGACTCGCTGTGCAACAGTGACTTGGAGGAACTCAGGGGACGGAGGAGCAGCAGCAGCATTTAGAAGCCGAGCTCCCCCCGCTGGGCATGCCTGGATCCCTTCGTGGAGAGCATCGGAGAGAAGTGGGATCGGTCCCTGAGGAAGCTGCAGGTGTCCAGACCCACAGGATTGAGAAGGCCCCAACCCCTCTCTGACAGGACGGGCCTCTGGGGGCTCCCTGCGGGGGCATCTGAGTCCAGGCTGCAGGGTCATCTCCCTGAGGCAGGGCCTGCAAGAACCCTGTGGGGGGAGGAGCAGACAGTTTCCATAAAGCTTCCCAGGCCCACGGGCCTCTGCAAATGTCTCCAAGGGCAGTTGAATCTAATCTCTGCATCTGACCATGGAGCTGGGGCGTGGGGGATGGGGGACAAGAGTGTGACAAGTCCCTTCCCTGTGCTCCACCTGTTTTAGGGTATCGGAGAGACCCCACATCTCCCAAATCATTTAAGCAGAAATGTGTTGTTTGAAATGGGGAGAGACTAAGATATCACCCTCAGAAGAGCTGAACAAGACCATGAACACTGTCCATAGGCTCCCCAGGTTTGCAGTGACTCAGTGATTTAAATGGGCCATGGGCCATGGGTGGTGGCGGCGAGGGGAAATTGCCACCAAAGCGTGCCTGGTGGCAGGTCAGCACATTGCAGTTACCAGGGGGACTTCAGAAGCTGGACTGGGATGGAGTGGGACTCATGCATTGTGCCAGACAGAAGAGCTTCCAAAATTGGTCCAGGGCTCAACAGCCAGGGCAGCTAGGCTAGGACTCACAGCACCGTAGTGCCCCAATTTCCATTAAGGGTGAAAGTCACCAGCAAGTTCCCCAAGAGCTATGCTGCTTCCTCCTGGATGGGCTCCTGGTGGGACAGTAATCCTGTTGCACCCTAAACCCTAAAGCACCCTGCCTGAGGGCAAAGCCACTCTGGTGCTGGTTAATAATCAGCTGGGACTCAATGGTGACTGAATCATGTGGAACCTCAAAAAGGGATTGGTAGTTTCCACAGAGCATCATATTCTTCTGCAAACTGGGCTCAGAAACGAAGCCCTAATGCACTCCCCTGGAGAAAGACAGGGCATTCCCCTTCCTGAAAGAGTCACAGTCTTGGAAGTGCACTGGTGGGCGGGGGCAGGGGGGTCTACCCTGTCCTGTAGGGTCCCTGTGAGTTGGCATCAACTTGATGGCCGTGATTCCGGGTTTGGGTTAATGCGCACCTCAGCAGCGCATCTCAACAAGGTGCCCTGTCACTGGCAATGGAGCATATGCGTGGCATAAGGGGCAATGCATTGGGTTGCTCACCATAAGGTCAGCGGTTCAAAACCACCTACCACCCCTCGGGGGAAAGATGAAACTTCCTGCTTTCTATCTCCATCGACAATTCCTCTTGGAAACCCACAGGTGCAGTTCTGCACTTTCCTGTAGGATCTCCATGCTTCGGGATCGACCTGATGGCAGTGAGTTTGGTTCGGATGTTAGTCCTTTGTGTTGACAGTGGGAGTAGAGTGGGAAGGCTGAGCACTGGGTTTGCAGAACTTTCTGAGCCCTTCCTCTAAGTCCACTTTTGTGTCTCCTCATGGATTCAGCCTCCGATGAGTTCTTTCTGACCATTGACCAGCAAGGTGCAATCCTGTGCTCTCAGGCCGGGCGGGTTCAAAAGTGGATTGCTATCACTTCCCTAGCCAGCTGGGGAGGGCCCGTCTTACCCTCGAGGCTTTATTTGCCCCCTAAGGGAAATTGGAGTACTAGAGCCCCCGAGTCATGAGTCATACCTGGCTAAGGCCATCAGAGTGCCCCAGAACCCAACCTTTAAACCTGTGTTCTCAACCTGGGGGGTGGGACCCCTTTGGGGGCCGAATGACCCTTTCACAGGGGCTGCGTGATTCATAACAGTAGCAAGATGAAAATTATGAAGCAGCCACGAAAATAATTATATGGTTGCGGGGGGGGGGGGTCATGATAACACGAGGAACTGTATGAAAGGGTCACGGCATTAGGAAGGTTGAGAACCACTGCTGTAAACATTTTTAGTCTTCAACTTGGGGGCTCATTCCAATACAGCCCCTCCCCCCTTCCATGGCCCCACCAATAACGACTGCTAGGACAACATCCTTTGCTTTCTGTGTTCTCTACAATTAGTCAAGGACCCCAGGAGACCGAGGGGTTATGAGCAGCACTGCTAACTGCAGGGGTAGCAGCTTCACTCCACCGGGCCTTCCATGAGAGAGAACGATGAAGCTTCCTCTTTCTACAAAGATGTAGTCTCTGAAACCCATAGCAGTTTGCTTCTTGAACGCTAAGAAGATATTCACATAATTGGGGGGCATGTTGGCCATTATGAAGAGTCCATCATCTAATCTGCTCTCTCCTCCTGGGTCTCTAGAGCCTTTTAGTATACTCAATCCCCCAGCCTTTAGGCTAGCATGTTAGCCATTGGCACCACCCAGGACCCACTGGCTCCTTGCTCTCCCTGGGTCCCTAGTTCCTTGTCTCCACACCCCTCAGTAGGCCCCTTACGAGGGTCTCCTTTATTTTGGGCTGATCTGGTTGACCACCATTAACAGTAACCAACAGGACCTAGAGACACAGAAGCTACCTTTGTTTAGTATCCCCAAGGTCCACCAGCAAATGCACGTGGGGAGACCCAAACGTGGGTGCTCTCTGAACCCCTTTGACACATGCCCTCCTGTGATGAACACTAGCCAGGCCATGCAATCCCCATAGGGAGGTGAGGAGGGCCACTAAAGGATGACCTGTCCAAAGGCAACTGTGGCATACTAGGGTATGTAGGGAACAGTGTTTGATGCCTCTCAGAAGGTTTGGGGACTGGTAGTAGAGGAGTTGCAAGGACTCCTGGCTGTGTCATGGTTACACTTTGGACTGCCAACTGCTAAGTCAGCAGCTTGAACCCACCAGAGACTCCATGGGAGAAAGACAGGATTATCTACTCCTCCAAGAGTTATAATCTCACAAACTCAGAGGGGCAGTTCTACCCTGTCCTGGAGGGTCACTGTGAATTGGCATCAGCTCAATGGCAGTGAGTAAGTGAGAGGTGAGGCCAGGGTCAAATATTTGGCTGATAACCAAAAGAGTTGGCTGTTCAGACCTACCCACCAGCTTTGCCAAACTCACACCCAATGCAACTCACTGCCCTGCAGTCAACACTGACTCATATAATGACCCAGCGGGACTGGGTAGAACTGCCTGTGTGAGTTTCGGAAACTGTAACTGCTAATGGGAATAGAAAACCCTGGCTTTCTCCCATGGTGCTTTTGAGCTGGTCATCTTGGGGATCAAAGCCCAATGGCAAATTCACGGCACCATTGCGGGGGTGGCTGAAGAGCCAGAGGCATGTTCCTGTAGAGGGAACAATCAGGATAAGCCCCTGGGGCATGCCTACTGGGTCATCTGGACATCTACCGACTAAAACCCCCTGCCAACAAGATGGGGTTCTACTTAAAGAAAGGAAAGGACGTTAGTCCCATCAGCCCCACGTGGCTACTGAATTTCCATTTAGCAGCATACTGGGGTGGGGGTGGGGGGGAGAAAAAAAATGAGCCGACTCTTTGCAGAAGCAACCAAAGCAGCCACAGGAAAACAAAGGCTATTACTTGTGGAAATGCACTGCCAGGAAATCATGCCAGAGGACTGGTGCCCGCCCACCCGCCAGCGCAGGAAGAGCTTGTATAGACAATGCGCTATAAAGAGAGAAAGAGACAGCATTCCCTGCCCTATGCTGGCTGCCCGGTGTGGTGCTCCAAAGCCAGTAGGCACCAGGGAACACTAAATGAGATAGATCTCGCAGGCAGAAGAGCATGAGGCCATCGCCAGCGCTTTCCAAATCCGCCCTCCGGTATGGCAGTCTTGAGAAGGGATACTGCTGGATTGGGTGTTGGCCAAGATTACTGAACAGCCCATGGACTGCCAGACCTGCCAAACCCTCAGGCATCAATTCAATACCTACTCCAAGTGACCCTCTGGCACAGAGATGAATTGTCTACTCCTTGGGGCCTGGGAGCCTGTGTACCTTCCCAGGTGCAGACAGCCTCCTCTCTGTTCCATGGACTGGCTGGTAGGCTTGACCTGCCAATGTGGCATAGGCCAGCATTATGCAGGGCCCCTTCAGCAACCAATCCAAGACTCCAAACTCACCACCAACGAGTGGACTTCTACTCAGCGTGACCCTATAGGACAGGGTCCACCTGCCCCCTGTGGATTCCTAAGCAGGTCACTCTCACAGGAAGAGAAAGCTGCATCTTTTTCCTCATGTGGAGCAGATGGTGGTTTTGAACTGCTGACCTTCTGACCAGCAGCCCAAGTCATGCCTCACAACACCGCCTGGCTTCTTCCATAAGTACTAGTTTTTGTAAAATCCAGAAACTCACCCACAACAGTTGAGTCCATTTGACTCATCAGGACCCTACAGTGCAGTGAAATTGCTCCTAAGATTCCTGAAACGGTCAATCCTTTATTATTATTATTCATTTTCATTGGGGGGCTCTTACAAATCTTATGATAATCCATCATTCAATTGTACTCAACACACAAGCCTCATCTTTCTCCCTAAGAGTGGCTGGTGGACTTGAACCCACGTGGAAGTTCAATGCTTGCTTTGTCCACAGTCCCACTAGGTCTTGTCCTAAGATACAGATGTGCTGCTGAAAACAGGACCGTCCCATTCTCAGCATCTCCTTCCTCCTGCAGGACCTCCTCCTCCTCCCATCTTTCATTCAAAACAAGGACCAGATTGCCTCTACTGTGCTGAAAATGCATGTTGAATGACAGCATGACTGACTGATGCTCATGTGTATTTCCATGACCAGAATTCATTCACTCCTGAACCTTGGAAAACTGAGCAGGCTCCACCCACTTTGCCTGCCCTGGGGTGGTGGGTGGGGACAGCCAGTGAATCTTTTCTCCATAAGGGACGTGGGTCTCACCATTGGGTGGGACTCTCAATAGGCAGCCATATTCTTCCCAAGAAAGAGAACTAACGTTTTACTTCTCTGCCCTTGGCTCCTGGTTCATTAGCTCACCCCTCTGATCACGGGGAGGGGAATTGCTCCATGGAAGTGATACATGGGGGTCCAGACAGACACTGATTCTATGAACAGTTACATCAATTGGATCCCCGCTGCCTGTAAGAAGCCCTTCTACCACCTCAGCATGTAGTTGACAGACGCACTGGGGGTTGCTTGTTAAAAACATAGATACATGGAAACCCACCAAGATGGGGAGGTCCCACTCAGAACCTTTCATGGGCAGGGTGTCCTGGAACCTACATTCTCTTGTTT
The DNA here is from genome assembly GCA_004026705.1 of Nesogale talazaci. NCBI lineage: Eukaryota > Metazoa > Chordata > Mammalia > Afrosoricida > Tenrecidae > Nesogale > Nesogale talazaci. The sequence continues at coordinate 59,736 of PVJH01010124.1, read as the reverse complement.
TATTTTATTTTTTATCATTTTATTCGGGGTTCATACAACTCTTACCACAATCCATCCATCCACCCATCCATCGTGTCAAGCACACTTGTACATTTGTTCCCTTCATAATTCTCAAAACAATGACTTTCTACTTGAGCCCTTGGTATGAGGTCCTCAGTTTTTGGAACCTTCATTCTTGTTTTTGTTTGTTCTATTTTTTGATTTTTTTTATGGACATCAGTGCCCTCTGGTGGGAGTAGAAGGCCCAGCCTTGCTCCTGGAGAGCTGCTGCTGGATTTGAACCATCAACCCAGTGGGCTGCAGGCCTGCACTCAACCACTATGCCACTGGGGCTCAGCCCCAGAACCTTCATTCTTAATGATGCCCTGAGCCTCTCTCTCTGGGATCAACCTGTAACACATGGTGACCAATCCCGCCTATAGGGAGACTCTGGACTCCTGAGTCCCTCCTCTGAGAGGGTCAGCCTTTCTTCTGAATATTTTTCCAGGATCCTGGTATAGGATGAGGTCTTCTCAGGGCCTGCTTCTCTAAGCCCCTGCATACAGAGTCTGCAGCAGAGACAGAGAGGATGAAGGGGCTCTCTGAGGATGCAAAGTCCATCTTCTCAGGAGTATCAGGGACCTGCGTCAGTACCCTGGAGCTTCTCCGTCTCAAATAAGTACTCTGACTCCCTGGAGGCAGGGTAGAGACTCGTTTAATCCCTGAGTGGACACACTGGGCAGCACGGGAGCAGCAAGAAAGTCAACACCTGGCCTCCCTACAAAGGACAAGAAGGGGGTGCCAGAAACAGGCCCGCTCCCCAGACAGGACACTTCAAAGTCCAGTGCGATGGTGGCTGGCTTTCTAGAATAGGCAGAGTGGCTTGAGGTCAGGCACCCTCTCTGTTCCTGGGACCACCTGATCTGAGTGCTGTGTGCAGAGGGTTTCAGAAAGCTCCTAGGGAAATCTCATGACCTCTCAATACCATTTCTCCTCAAACTTTCTGAAGCCCCACTCCCCCCCCCCCCCCCCAACTCCTACTCATCTCACCAGGTAGCATGCTCTGCCTGGTGCATTTGGTGATGGACACGTTTCAAGACAGGAGTCTGGTCAGGGGCTCTGTGATGAAAGACCAGGCCCTAGAAAGGGCAGAAATGTGGCTGGCCTGTTGGTATTTTCTACATAAGTACACATGGAGAGCAGAGACGCAGTTAAGCCTTCATGCAGGGCCTTGGGAAACAAAGAAAACTTACCTGCAGACAGAAACCTCAATAGAACCAAACCAAACTCTCTACCATTAACTCCATCCCACCTTGGGTACACAGTGTCTGAGGCTGTAAATATTTAGGGGAGCAGACAGCCTTAGCTTTCTCCCTTGGAACTGTGGCTGGGTTAGAACCTCTAATGATGACCTCATGATTGGCAATCCAACCCTTTATCCATGGTACCACCAGGGCTCCTTTTTTAACTGGAAAGGCAGCAGGGATGCTAGCTTTGACAGTCCACCAATGGGAAGAATAGCCCTGACCCTACGAAACAGACCCGGTGTCATGGGGAGAACGCAAAGCATCAAGGCCACACTACCTACACTGAAGTGAGTCATAACCTCTGAGTCAACTCCAACCCACTGGACCCTGGAGGTCAGAGTAGAGCTGTCCCATTTAGTGTCTAAGGCTGACCTATAATCTCCATACTATTGACAGAAACAGATGGCCATTTCTTTCTCCCGGGAAGAGGTAGGTGGGTTGAAACCATTAACCTTCCGTTCATGACTAAGCAATGGACAAGGAGGCCTCTAGGTCTCTGCAGACTGAAACCACCATAGAAAGCAATTTGTTTCCTTCAGGATATGCAGAGCCAGCCACATCCCATGGAAAGGAACAGCAGTTCCCTCCCTCAACCCAAGACCCAGTGGGTGGAAACAATGAACTTTCCTTCTTGGAAAGAATTCCAACAAGTATCCAGGGAACCAGCCTCATCCAGCTGGCAGGGGGAATCCAAGGCACAGGACTCAGGCCATCTGGTGAGGGGTATCGTCCTACTCGGGCGCCTTGACCCCTGAGACCAGGGAGGAGAGCACGATCACTAATTGGTTTGTTGACCTTAGTCAAGGTGCTTCAGAAGGTGGTTCTCACCATGAGCTCAAAGGCTGCTGCTCTCTCAGTGTTAGCCTGGGGAGGAGTGGCTCTTGGTTTCCCTTGGCAACCCCGCTGTCACAATGATCATCCCCTAGCATGTTGGGGTTAGGTGTCACCACATTGATTCTGACCCATAGAGATACTGTGCACAACAGAACGAAACTCTGCTTGGTCCTGCTCCATCCTCCCAACTGCTCCCATATTTGAGCTCACTGTTGCACACACAGTGTCCATCCACCATGTTGAGGGTCTTCTTCTTTGTTGTTGCCTCTCACAAGATGGTCTTCCCCAGGGGCCGGTCTCTCCTCACAACATATTCAAAGGATAGGAGATGACCTTCCCATTCTTGCCTCTAAGGAGCACTCTGACCATACTTCTTCCCAGACAGAATCGGCTTATCCTTTAAGCAGTGCATGGTACTTTCAATAATCTTCACAAATACCACAACCTAAAGGCATTGATTCTTCTTTGGTCTTCTTTATTTAACATCTCATGTCCACATGTCTTTGATGCGTGTATGATCTTCATATACAACCTCATTCAAGGCTATAGCAAGGATTCTGTGTGGCACAGAGGGTTATGCGTCAGGCTGGTCACCGCAAGGCCAGAGGTTCAAACACACGCTGCTCTGTGGAGAAAGATGAGGCTGAGGAAGGATAGCCTTGGAAACTCAGAGGGGTAGTTCTACTGTATCCTAGACACTTGAACAATGGTATCAGTGGGATTTCTGGAGGTGGAGAGGGCTGTTTGCAGGTGTGCAAGGAGAGGGATATTTGAACTGTGCTCTCCAAAGAGATGTCAGACCCTAATTTCTTGTCCCTCTGCATGTGGTCCTATTTACTTTAAAGGTGTCTGAGATATCAGTTAGGCCAACATGAGCTCAGTCGTACTGAGCCAACACCTCAGTAGTCGTTGTCATACTAGTAGTTATTGTTGCTATGTGCCATCGAGAGGCCTCTGACCCATAATAACCCGATGCACAACAGAATGAGACACTGCCTGGTTCTGAGACATACTCACACTCCTCATGTGCCTGAGCCCTTGGTGCCAGCCGCTATGTCAATCCCTCTCATTGAAGACCTTCCTCTTTTTGGTTTCCTCTCTATGTTCTCAAGCACGATGTCCTCCCGGGACGGGTCTCCGCGAGGTGAAGTCTCTCCATCCTTCTCTCTAAGGGGCCCTCTGATCAGAGTAGAATGACGCCTCATCAAAGGGGAACACTGACAAGGAGACAGGGTCCCACATGAGGGTGAGGGAAGAGGGTAGGTACCATGTCCTGCTACAACGGCAATTCATGGATAGCCAGGATTTCGGGGAAGTCCCAGAAGCTAGGGCAGAGGCCTGAAACACGCCCTCACTCCAATCCTTCAGAGAGAATCAGCTGGGCTGGTAGCTGGTCCGGCTTCCCTAACCACAGAATGGAGAGACATCACATCGCTGGTCTTTAGAGCCATCGGATCTGGGACATTTTGTTGGAACTTTAGAAAAGTCAAGGTCACTCCCTCTTCCCCAAGCTGACCACAGTGCCTGGGATGCCATGGATGCCAAGACATGTCATCGCAGAGGGTATGCGGTCGTGGGCACTGCAGACAAGATTTATATCGATGGTCCTCTGATGCTGGTCCCCCGTGGTCATTTTAAATTTAGAAAAGTAAAATGGCTTCTTCTCTCGGCTGGTTTCCTCGCCTCCCTCTTCTTCGCATCTCTGATCTGGACCTCCAAACTTCAACAGGGCACCCTTCTCAGCCCACAGAGACATGGCAGTCCCCTAGCAGGCCTGCAAATGTAGTTAAAATAACACACACACATACACACACACACAAGCCCCATGGGCAGTAAGCAGCGCACCCAACAATCAACATGTTCGGCCGAGTGCAGTGTTCTAGAAGCAAAGGAAGGTTCCCGCCTGAACCTAGGAATGAGCCGGTGAGGCTCACATTTCCTGCCCAGCTGCAGGCCGGGGTATCACTTTAAATATTTGAGTCCCAGATAGATTAGGCATCCGACAAACTCGGACCCCTCACCCGGCTGCCACAATGCTATTTGTGGCTTACCGTCTCCAGCCACATCAAGTAGAACGCTCACCACAAGTACAATACACATATCAGGCGGGGAGCATAAATCATCCATAATTATAATATCCTTCACCCCACGAAGCTCTGGGGCTTCCTTGATAAAAGTTACACCTCACTAATAGATCGGCCCGCCCTGAAAAGACAATTATGCCCCATGCAGGGCATGGAAGTAGTTTCCGAAGCCTGTTGTCAGTAGGGTGTTTGAGACCCAATAGCTTCTCACTTAACCACTGGCTGCCCAGAAGGAAGCTCTGCTCAGAGGCTGGCAGGGAGCAAGGCTCGCTGGGTGGAAGATTCCCCCGGCGCCAGGTGAACTGCTGAGCCCTGGGCATGGAGGGGCTCATCGGTGATGTTGCTGACCTCCCCGGGTGCTTGCAGGGGTTGCCCAGGTGTAGGCCTGCAGGCCTGCAGAGAGGAGGAGATCAGGGACCTGGGGTCATGGCAGTTGGTGGCAGGGCACTGGGAACAGAAGGACCAGTTGGCTGGATGTCACAAGGGGAGGTCCTGTATCACCCCTGAAGGGTGATAGGTGGTAGATCAGATCTTTGTGTTCGAGAAGGGTTCTCACTGGCTGGATTTTGGTAGTCAATCACTAGGCCTTTCTTTCTGGCCCAGAAACTCTGCCAAAACCCATTTCGGCAAGTCTGCACCTAGGATTCTGCACCCCTGGAGACTCAGTCACAGGGGTCTGAAATGGGACATTGACAGTCCCAGACACAGTTACAGCATAGTGCCCGCACCCCCTCACATTATTTGACCTATGTCCTCTTCTCAGGAAAAAAACAAACAAACAATTAGACAGTGCCCCACTGGCAATGTAGACGTTTGTTTCTGGCTTGTATTTTCCCCAAGGAGTAACTGGTGGTGTCGGACTGCTGACTTTACAGGACATAGCCCAATGAGTGACCGCTATACCTCCAGGGTACTTATCCATGGGCCCAGTGACTCTAGATGCACCCCCCCCCCCACCCTCCAGCAGCATGAACATCACCTGGGACCTGCTATAATTATGCACCACTGCTCTGGTACCCCAAATTTCCCCTCACTGCCATGGAGTCCATTCTGACTCAGGGTGACTCCACCAGACAAGGCAGAGGTGCCTCCCTGAGCCGGTCGCTCTGCATGGCAATAGAAAGCCCCCATCTCTCCCCCTTGCAGGGGCTATGGGTTGGGACCACTGAGCTGTGGCCTGCAGCCCCAGGCATAACCAGTGAGCCACCAGGGCTCCTTGAAGTAGCACACTGGACAAGCTGAAGATGAGGCCTTCCTGCTTGGTAAAGCGATGGGTCAGCGAAGAGGCAGGTCCTAAGGAGGTAGATGGACACAGTGGCTGCAACAATAGGTTCAATCATCACAGCAAAGACTGTGGGGTGGGCTCAGGACTCGGCAGCATTTCCCACTGCTGTGCAGGGGGTCGATGGGAGTCAGGTCCTTTAGGGCATTCAACGACACCAACTATGTCTTGAAGGGTTGTTAAAGGTCGCAGTTACCCACTGGAGGCCCAGAGCCATACGTCTTTAAAAGAGTAACAATACTCCAGACAGATGATCTTTGTTAATTGAGCTCAACTTCAGTTTTCTTTTTAGAGAAAGGCTGGCTTTGTGCTCCTGTAAAAACTCACTGGCTCAGAAACTCATGGGACAGTTCTACCCTGGCCTAGAGTGTCTCGCTGGGACAGAACCAACAAGGTGGAAGTGAGTTTTGAGTTTTAGTTTTCTTGGCAGATGACCTTGTGGGATAATGTTGGTTCAGGAAGTAAAGATCAATTTAGGATGACAGCTTAACAGTTCTCCCAGCCTCAAGAGATCCAGTACCCTGGATTTCATAGGAGATGGAAATTTAGTTGCTTTGTTTCCTCCTTTTTGATGATGAGCCTGGTTGGGGGCTGGATCAAAACTGAAATATGATATCCTCAAATGCATCTCTTTCCGTCAATTTACTTGGAGAAGTAAATAGAACAATTGGATTACATGAATTAAGAGAGGAAAAATGTGTACCGCTTCTGTACGTGGAAAATAAAATTACTTGCCACTGGTACCAAGTAGGAATGAAATGATAAAGTTATAACCATGTTATTAGATTTCAGCTAAAGACAGTTGTCTGGCCACGGGCCTGAGACTCTGGCCTCCTTTCTCTTTATTAACAAGAAGATTAGCAAGTGTTCTGAAGGGGGGGTGGGTGGCTGGTGGCAGGGCGGCGCCCAGCTCAGGTGTCAGTGTACAGAAGAGGGAACTGAAATGGGAATTGTTCTTTCACTTAGATTTGGGGTTCTTTTCCTCCTCTTGCAGGAGTCCCCAAGATCCAAGCCAAACCTATGACTGATGGGATGCATTCCGACCCATAGCAGCCTGGGGCAACAGAGTGAGGGGCCCCAAAGGGTCTCTGAGAGTGTCATTCTGTCCAGGAGCGGCCAGTCCCCCCACCCCTCACCCCCCGGCTTTGTGCAGAGTGGCTGGCAGCCTAAGGCACAGTCCACCCCTCTCCTGGCCATGTGAAGAGTTAATCTGCCCAGCTGCTCTCTGGAAGGCTGGAGTCTGGCATCGACCTAGAGGCACCGTGGAAGGAAGTGCTGCCTCTCTTCTGAAGGGTCACTGCACTGACGGCCTCTCTCAGACAGCAGGGCACCACACATTGGACTCAGCCCCCTCCCCTAAACTGGTCTGTCTCCCAGGATTGCACCTCGGCATCCTGTGTGCTCACCTCCACTGGGGAAAGAGGGTTGGCGTGGAAAGTGCATTGCTCACGAAGCATCCCCGCGCCACAGTTGAACCGCTCCTGCTCTTCTCTGGAGGAGGCTGAGACAGTCACTGAGTCTCTTTGCCATAAAGTGGGTCCTGTGGGCAGCCTCCCATGCCATTTTGGAACTGAGGAGGAAATGCGGGAGCACCCAGGTGCAGTATACCCAGGCACTCCCCGCCCCCTGCTCCCGTGTGGGCTTGGCTTTCCTCTTCCCTGGAGGCCTGGGAGTGTGCTCAGATGGCTCTCCCTCCGCCTGCCTCCCAGGCTCTTCCTCTGGCTGCGCCAGTATCCCCATCCTTACCTGCAGCCTCTGGAGGCCAGCCTAAGAAACAGTGCACAGGCGGCATCTTTCCTTCACGGGGGACCCACCCATGGAGTCGGTGGCAAGGCTTCCTGAAGTTTGCTGAGCAAACACAAGGCAAGTCCTGCCCAAACATTATTAGCAAAGATGCCAAGGAGCCAGAGGTAGGCTGGGGAGGCACGGAGGGAGGGGGCTGGCAGGACAGGCGGTGTCAAGGCATGCCTTTACCTTTGCAGCCTGGTGGCATCACGGTTACAGATTGGGCAGCTCTTCACAAGGTCAGGAGTACAAAACCACCAGCAACTCATGAGGAGAAAGACGAAGCATTCTACTTGGAAACCCACCAGGGCAGTTGTCCTATAGGGTCCCTGTGAGTCAGACATAATGTGATGGCAGTGAGGGATGGACCGTCAGAACAGCAGAGACCAACGGTTCTCAACCTGTGATTCCCAACCCCTGGGGGGTTGTACGACCCTTTCTCGGGGGTCGCCCAACTCATAACAGTTGCAAAATTACAGTTAAGAAGTAGCAATGGAAATAATTTTATGGTTGAGGGCCAGCACCCCATGAGGAGCTGTATGAAAGCGGAAGAGGAAGGTTGAGAACCTCTGGCACAGACTCACTGGCCACAGATGTCAGAGAGACCCAGAGAGTCGGGTGAGGTCGGGTAGGTAGAGTAAGGATAGGGACATAATATTGAAGGGAACTCTATATAAGTGTGTAGGCAAATGGAATGATAAGATCAAGGATTCCCCCCCCCACCCCCAGACACTTTTTGAGGCCCAACCCTCTTACATAAGTTCCCCCGGAGCACAGGTGGCAGAATAGGCCACTCATTGAGCTCCTCATGACAAGATCAGCCATACGAATCCATGGGAACACGATGAGATTTCTACATCCAAAATCTGAATAAAACCACCACCCATGTGTCAGGTGCACGGCATGCCTGCCTCTCTTTCTGCCCTGTGTGGTTTCTCACACATTTTACCGGTGAGCAGACAGGCTCAGAGAGGCTACTTATTCCCTCTAAGTGCACACAGCTTTATGGGGCAGAACCTGAAGATAGGTCATGTCCATGGGCCTGTCTGCATCTACACTGAAACCACATGTTTTATACCTTCAGAGCACATGCGTAGGGGTCCGAGAGTGAAAAGCCAAACTCACTGCCATCCAACCAAGACTGACTCACACTGACCCTACGGGACAAGGTAGAACTGTCCCTGTAGCTCTGGAAGCAGGAAGCCTCGTCCTTCTCCCACAGAGCCCCTGGTGACTTTTGAACTGCTTACCTTGTGGTTAGCAACCCAAATGCATAACCACTGTTACTAAGGCTCCCGGAGGGGTGCAAAAGGGGAATCACTGAACTTCTAGCGCAAAGGGTGGGTCCCCAGGGGCACAGTGGAAGAAAGGCCTGGGAATGTCCAGCCAAAGCAGCAGCCTTGGAAATGCTGCAGAGCTCAGCTGAGTCTTCACCCCCGGGAAGGGGGGCGGGAAGAGGGGGTCGCCCATGGGTCAGAACCAGCTCAACGGCAGTGTGATATTCTAAAAATCGTGGCCCCAAGTGATACCCAAGTACTCCTTCCTCATCCTCGGGCGTATGCAGGCTGACATGGAAAGGGAACCAGGCAGCTGTGCTCAAGAGAGAAGTGGTTCTTCTGGGCTCTATGCTGCGTGAACCCGGGGCTATGACTTGGGTCCTTGTAAGGAGCAGGTAGGAGAGTCGGATAGGGAGATATTGATGAGATGGGGGTGGGGGTCAGGCAACGAGGAGAGGAAAGAAGAAGGGAGGGATGGAGGAGGAAGAGAGGATGCTTGATGTGTGGCAGGACTCTCAGCAGCATGTCTAACCAGTAACCATCTGAGCCTTCCTGGCACAGTGGCTACGTTAGCTAGAGAAACAAATCCACAGAAACTCACATGTGTAAGGCAACTTTATATAGAGGGTAAGCGCACATCAAGAAAACATCCCAACCCAACCCAGTGCTGCCCAAGCCCACAGATCCAACATGAGCCCATATGTCCAACACTAACCCACAAACTCCTCCTCCATCTCACAAAACACACAATGATGCTGACTGAGGAGGAAAACCTAATCTGTGAATGTGTAAGCATCTCAGGGCTGGCAGGGGTCCCCACCCAGCTGTTTCAGCACCCAGGGTGCATCAGGGTAGGTCCATGTGGCTTCTCCTTGCGAATGTATTGCAGAAAGTGAGTCTTGCCAGTTGAAGCAGGGAACTGCCTAAGGCAGCTGCACATCCTGGCCCGACAGTCGGAAAACAAGAGATCTGAGAACTAGAAAGATGAGGCTCACTGAGTCATTAATCTCATCACTCTTCAACTAACCTAACATGTATTTATCAGCCAAGTTGGCACAATAAACTATCTCAATCTACCCCTTGCCAACTTGGCACCAGTACATAATTCTTTAGCCTCACAATTGCAATTAAGTAACACCCACACCTTCATCCTGTAATCCTGTGAATATGTTTACTCTCCAATTAACGTTTATAAGCCAACCATTTCATGCCTCTATCCCCCCAATTTTGGGTATTCAATTTATATACTACCTACTTACATCAACAAGTAAATACTGGGTCAAATACTGGAGAAAAAATTCCTATGAAAGAGAGTAGATGCTTGTTTGACCTCTCCCTCATGGTAGTTTTTCTTCTTTGTCTAGCCAGAGGTCAGATAAAGTCACACTGTTTACTAGGTTGTTTTCTGGGAAAAATATGGGAATTATGCTAATAGAAAATAAGTCCACTTGCTTTCAGCCATTAAAATTAGATCTTTAGATGGATTTAGGCCATGCCTGCAAAGAAAGCTTTGAAAAGCTATTCTCACCCAGAGCTTTGGTGTACTGAGGAAGCAACAGTCTTTGTCAGAAGCTGGCAAAAATCTGGCACCATGAAGAAAACTCCTCTCTTGGACTGAAGGTTAAAGGGAGCCTGCGAGCAGGCTGAGATGCACACGAGGAGACAACCTGAATCTATTTGTTGAGTGGAAGTGGGAGAAATGCAGCAATAAAGAGATGGGTTGAGTTTGGCTACTGACACCTGTGGACTTGGTTTACAGGAGCAAAAAGGAGCCAATGAGAGTGGATTGACCTGTCTAAAGTTCATGACCCAGCACGAGGGGGCTAGGCTTGTTGAGTATTGGTGAGAGCCCATGGTCTAAAGGCAAGCAATGAGCATGCTGGGAAGGCACAGTGAGGCAGCCTACATGGAGCTGATCAGATCCTGACCAGAGAGAGAGATTTTTGAGCCTGTGAATTGATGCTTATTTTTGCTGACTCTATGGATGACCTGTCCGGATTTGACTTTGCTTATGCATGCAGACTTCCCAAGGTTTCAACTGGAATGGAGATTCTTTATGTTGAAAAATATGATTGTCTCCTCAGAGTGGTGAGTGAGCAGTATATAAATTGGATACCCCAAATTGGGGGGGATAAAGGCATGAAGTGGTTGGCTTATAAACTTTCATTGGTGACTAAATATATTCACAGAATTACAGGATGAAGATGTAGGTGTCAATTAATTGCAATTATGAGACTAAAGAATTATGTACCGGTGCCAAGTTGGCAAGGGATGGATTGAGATAGTTAAAGTTTATTGTCTCAACCTGGCCAATAAAACCATATGGGATTAATTGAAGAGTGAAGCCACACACGGCTCAGCGAGCCTCACCTTTCCAGTTCTCGGGTCTCTTGCTTTTTGTTGGTCAGACCAGAGTGCAGCTGCCTTAGGTAGTTCCCTGCTTCAGCTGGCAAGACTCACTTCCTGCAAGACATCCCTGAGGAGAAGCCACAGGGATTCCCAGACAGGAATTGGGCACTGGGAAGGTTGGGGGAAATGGTGTCCACAGACCTGAGACCCAACAAATGGAAGGCCCTCAATGAGATGGGTCGACGGCAACAACTCGCATAGACACAGGATTGTGAGGATGTCACAGGACTGGCCAGTGGCTCCTTTTGTTCTGCACAGGGTCACTATGGGCTGGAACCAGTTCAAAGGCCCCAACAACCACATAGGCTTGCTGGAGGTGGGACGGCCACCCATCTTCCATCTGTAAATAGCACAGTGCATGAAGAAGTAAACCGAGCCAGGAGCCAGGACGAGAGATGTCGGGGCTTGGAAAAGTGTCTGGGTGGGTATATGAGCTGGGGGTGGGGGTGGGGTGGAAGTGGCATCCTACTTTGGTCTGAGTTTCAGATTTCCAAAACGCAGCAGCAGCCAGCCCTGCCCACCACAGACTCTTGCTAACTTGAAATTTACGGAACACACCATTCCCTCAGCCAACCGCCCTTCTTTTCTGGCTGTACAAAGCAAGCAAGCAAAATTAAGACAGACAGAAAGAAAAGCTGGTAGAGATGAGAGGGCCTGTTATATAAGCTCACTTGATTATTTCTGCAGAGAACCACTTCTCCATATTTCCAGAGGTGATTTTCCCTTAACTTTCTCCCACCACTGTTGACTCCAGAGGAGCCCTGGTGGTGTAGTGGTGGTGAACCGGGCTGTGATCTGCATGGTCACAAGTTGGAAACCACCCATGGGCCTGCTGGAGAAAGACAGCTTTCTACTCTGCTCAACACTTGGTCTCAGAAATTCCTGGGGGCTCGCCTTGAGTCAGCATCGACTCAATGGCAGTGAGTTTGGTTTTCGGTCTTGTTTATCCTGTACTTTTCTGTTTGTTTGTTATGAGCTCCCAGGTTATTACCAACTTCTCAGCAATCGTTAGCTTCGCACCAGCGACTTAATTGAATACGATTTTATTACCCGGGTGCACGGACATAAATATTTAATCCTTCTGCCATGCATGACAATGTATATATTTTTTTGACTAATAAATTGCTTTATTGGGTTGCTCAGGGGATGGGCTCTGTTTGCCAGGTTGTCAGCACATCTTCTCAGGCACATTGGCTAACTATGTTAGGCTGCCTTCTGTGCTAGAGCAACCTGTGCCAGCCAAGATGGAGCTGCTCGGCCAGTGCTGTCTTTGGGGTGTTTGACCTTGTCCTATTGGGCGTCTACAAGTTGGCGTCAACTTGATGGCAATGAGTTTGGTTTTCCTGGTTCCCTGGATAATGTCAGGCTGGGAATTTCTCAAGATGGATACAAGGGAACTCTTTGTCTACTGCATATCTTGGAAAAATCTCAGGACCCCAGGAAGAGCAATGCCATACCCCAGGAGCCCTTGGTAGTGTGTGTGTGTGTGTGTGTGTGTGTGTGTGTGTGTGTGAAAGAGCAAGAGAAAGGAAAGGGAAGGGAGACCCTGATCTGAATCTTGAGGAGCAGCCAGCCTACCTTGCAAGGGCAGGTGAGGGGATGAACATCCAGCCGGAGCGCTTGGTAACAGGTGAGAACAGCATCTTTGAGTGGTTAGGGGGAGTGGTTCAGTGTGTGAAAGACACACTATTTTGATCCCCTATGAGGTTTGTGAAGTTGCTTCAGAGAGTTGTGATGATTCCTTTTAATACAGATGATGAACTTCTTCTTTGGCCTTTTCTTTTCTATCATTTCCTTCCTTCCCCACCCCACCTTCTAGTGCTGAGGTAGGGAGGGTATTTGAATGCACAGGCCATTCTACAAGCTGTACGATGTGTTTTGGGTTGACTAAGAGTGTGGAAATTCGCAAGGACTGCCAGATGAAGGAGAGCCTTGTGGCTTAGAAGCCAGGATGATCAGACTTCCTCTCAACTACTCTGCACATATGGTCAGAAGCACATGCATCCCGGGAAAGGAACATTGTGCTTGGTAAGGAAGAGGGCCAGCCAAAACGGCAGTGTGCAATCAGATGGACTAAGACAATGGCTGCCACAAAGGGCTCACACATAGCTACGATGGGTGGTCTGGATGGTGTGGGGCCAGGCACCGATCCATTCTGCTGTGTGTGAAGTCTCCTTGAGGCAGTACTGATTGGACTGCATACAACCACAACATCAACCCCAATGACACATGCCAGGAAAGCATAGTCAACATTAAACAAAGTCCCTGCCGTTGGGTTCATCCGCACTCCCAGACACCCTGAGCACACCATACATTCATCCTAGAGTTGTCATAAAGGAGGCTGTGATACACAAAGCTGTCATCTTTAGGGAAAACTGACTTTAGAAAAGACTCCTAAAAAGCAAAAGTCTTTAGGAAAGACTCCTTTCTCCCAAGGAAGGGCTGGTAGGCTGGAACCTTTGACTTTTCAGTTAGAAGCCAACCACTGTCACCACTATGCCACCAGGGCTCCTATAAAGAGTAGCCAAACTATTTCTTAATTTAAAAATATACAAATTTTTTCATGGGACGATAGTCATATCAGTTCACTCGGAAGTGGTGGGTAAGAAACCTTTTCTATTCAGCACAAAGAAAGGGGAAGTTGGAGCGGAACATCACGGTCAATGCTGCAAAAAGGTCTTCCTGGATTTTTTTTTTTTTTTGGCTTTGTGCATGGAGTGTCCTCTTTGTTGGCTTATTTAACTGCTCCAACTCCCAGGGAAGAAAGTTATGGCAGGTTGAGGAAGTAATTCAATTTTGCACAACTTGGAGGAGTCGTCTGAGTCCGTGACCATGCTGCTGAGCGAGGCACCTCCCACTGCCTGCCTGCCTGCGAGGATCCATTCCCCACTGCTTCTGTTTATTCAGCAAATTGTACTTCTGTGCTCGGAGGGAATTGGGAGTAGGGGAATTTGAAGAAAAGTGGAAGAGAGGAAAACTTCCCCCAGAACAACAACAAAAAAACAGCAAACCCGCAAACCATTGTTGCCGAAGAAAACCACAAGGCTTTGGTCTCCTCCCCAACAGGGGATCACTATGGGAGAGGGCACCATTGGGTGACCACCATCAGGGGTTATGGCTGGCCTTCCTGGAGGGAAGAGGGAACCTGGAAGGCAGAGGGAACCAGATTCAGGAAGGAAGGTGCCTGGGAAAATCACAGAAGCACAGGAGATGCTTCCCCAGATGATAATCAGGTTCAAGATGGATGGTTTCATAAGCAGAGAAAAAGCGGAGGCAGTAGCAATACCTAGAAATTAGAGACTACAACATGTACCCACACGTGTACACAATCACCACAGCATACAAGGATGCTATACACACATACAAGCACACACCTGCATGCACACACCTGTGTGCACCATCCCTGTAATGTATCAAAATCCTGTACAGACACACACACACATCCCAATGCACACAGTCCCTGCAGTGCACCAAGACAGTGAACACACACACACACACACACACACTTGTTGTTTCTCAGGCTACAATTTATGTGAGAAAGAGATGGACCACTAGCTGGGGAAGAGGATGGGCATCAGGTGCCATTTTCCCCACACGTTGAATGTCCAGAGAGCACCTCATCCCTGTCCCTCCTTAGACTGTGGAACTTAGGAGTGGCAGTGAGAAAGGTAAGGGTCTGTTCAGGTCAGGAGTTCAGTCTCGGAAACCCACAGGGACAACCCAACCCTGTCTTATAGGACTGCTGTGAGCCCAAATCAACTCAATGGCCTTGAGTTTGGCTTTGGACTTCCACTCTGCCCTGTGGGATATCTCTGAGTCAGACTCAATTAGATGACTGTGGCCTAGGTTTAGATTGGTGTGAGAGCATGATCACGATTACCCAATGCCTTCAAGCCCCCACCAACTCATGGAGACCTTCTGCATTGCAAAGGGCCTGCCTGTGCCCCATGGGGCTCATGTTGTGCTTACTTTTTGATGGCTGTTGAAAAGGTTGATAGTGAAGCATCCAGCAGTTCTAGCTCTGTGGTAGGTACAACAAAAGAGGATCAATCTAGGCTGTGCTATAGCAGAAGGTAAGGAGATGCTCTTGGGTGTGGCTGAGTCAGTTCCCACTCAAAGAGACCTGGCAGGACAGAGTGGGACTTTGCATGGGGCTCCTCAGACGGGGGTCTTTGTAGGGGCAGATGGCCAGCTCTTGCTTCTCCAGGACTTCCTGGTTGGCTTTGAACTACCGACATGGAAGGATCGGAGGGTTAGTGGATGGATGCATGCATGAGTATTAAATAGGTTAGATGAGTGGTGAGGTGGTTGGTTACATGGATTGTTAGTTAGATGGATAGATGGATAATTATGTGATAAGTAGATGTGTAGATAATGGGATGGATGGATGGTTGAGTGTTAATAGATTATATGAGTGGCTGGCTGGGTGTTAAATAGGTTAGGTGAGTGGTTAAGTAGCCAGATTGATGGGATACTGGGGAGTAGGTGCCTGTTTCAGACCAGCTCTGTGATCTTCCATTGAATGAAGGCTTGCTTCACTCTGCCTATTGTTCTAATTGACCCCCACCCCCACCTCTGATACCCAGCAACTCAATGTTTATCCCATGGTCTAATATAAATCTCTTGTCAACAGATGCTGTGTTCACCTGCTATCAGGTTTTCAAGAAATATATGATGGAGGGCAATGGGGAAGAGGGCAGAGTATACAGTCGAGACCCATTGCCACACCTGTGTTGAATGGAAATCTTTTTTTTAATTTTTAATTTTTTAATTTCTTTTAGGCATCACTGCCCTCTGGTGGTGGGAGTAGGAAGCCCAGCCTTTGTTCCTGTGGAGCTGGAATTGAACCTCCATCCAGTGGGCTGCAGTCCCACGCACAACCACCATGCCGCTGGGACTCAGCCCTGAATGGAAATCTTTTTGACAATATTCTGAGGTTCTGGTGGGCACAGAAGTTCTTGGAACTTGATTTGCACCAGAGTCACACCCCCTTCTTTGATTTTTCATCATGTCCTAGAAGTTGTTAAGATCACGGAGCTCCCCTAGAGGTGGTGTCATGAAATGCATGTGCATATGGGGTGATATTCCAGTGCTCTTTTAAGGGATGCTTTAGAAATCCGAAGGGGCTGCCCATACAGAAAATGCTGCCCCCGAGAATCCTGCAGGTGGACCCCAAAATATAAAGGTACCAAGAACCTCAGGGCCCAGGCAATGAATATTCCAAACACCAAAGATGCCACCTATCCACTTCCAACACTCTGGGTGTGAAGGGCGACATCTGACTTTATGTAGACAGATATGTGTAGGCATTGTGTCTGCAACTTTCTATTTCCATATGTCAGGTAGAGTGCAAGCTTAAGCATCTTCTGAATAATTCATCCTGCTAAAGGTCTGATAAACAGATGTCGGTAATGCGACGGTGGGGAAGGTGCCATTTTTCTGATGTGGGGAAAAGCAAAACAAAACAAAACAAGAATGCTCTGCGTCAGAGCCAGATGGTAAATAAACCCCAGTTCATCACTTAGGCTCACACGGGGAACTCCAGCCCATTTTTCATCAATTCCCACTTTATATTTAACACAGTCAATATAACAGTGAAGCATTGCTGTGCCCCCACCCTCAATCCATCGCATCCGTGAGTGTTGTCTCTACTGGGGCGGAGGTACTTATTTACTCCAAAGAAGCCAACGAGCTTCTGGGTAACAAATGATCTCTTTTGCAGAAACAACAGAAGAGAAAACAAAACCAACCAAAGTATGTATGCTCCACGTGTTCTTGTCTATTGGAGATTGCCACTAAACAGTTTTGCCAGACTATCTATTTCACCTAGGAATCCTTTCACAGCGTAACTGGAGGGGCAGAACCTCCTTTCTGCCACGAAGGCAATTCAGATGACCTGATCGGAGAGGGTTGAGCTGTCCCTGTGGGTTTCTGAGACCGTGGCTCTTTGCGGGGAACAGAAAGCCTCATCTTTCTCTCACAGAGTGGTGGGTGGTTTTGACTTGCTGACCCCGATGGCTACCCCAGTCCACCACCTGGGCTCCTGAACACCCCATTACATATATAAAAGCTTTACTTGGAATCGTCCCAGTCTACATAAACTTGATGGCCTTCAGCACTTGAAGGCCATGATCTAAAGATTATGGCCAGGTACTCTGGACTTCCTGACCAGGCACGTCATTGCTTTATCTGATTTCGGCTGGGCTGTTCTCCTTGGACCCTGGACATGGAAACATTATCTTCAGTGGGTGTGTCCAGGGTGAGGCTGCTCTTTGCTTGAGATGCTGCGGAATGGAGTGGAAGCAAGAGAAATGGAGCTGTGTGGAAGGGGCTCTGCAGCACTTGTCTTGCTCAAGGATGCCTGCTTCTCTCCTCCTCCCTACCATCCATCTTCTCTTCCTTCTGCATGCATTTGCTGAGGGCAGTCTAATGGGGGAGGTACAGACTGTGAAGCGAGCATTTACATGACAGGGGGTTGACCGACAGGGACTGAAGAGTTCCCTTAGAAGAGCAATAGTAACTACGGAACCTTTATTCAGTGACTAACAGTGCTTGCTAGATACAGCCCCAAAGCACTGCTCCCCAAGTGATGTGTGAAAGTTGGATGATCCCAGCAGAGCTGGGGTGGCGGTGGAGACAATATGACCAGAGTTAAGAACCGGTTCAATCCTGCTCAATTCCCATGTCCTGAAAATCTGCCTTTCTACTCCCAGTACAGGAACCCAGAACCTGGTGCTTAACAAGGTTCCCGCTGATCATTAGAGAGTTCTAAGGCATTTTACAAACCTCCTCCCCACCCCACCCTGGTCCCAAAATACAGATTCTGACATGGTGTGTCTAGGGTGGAAAGACCAATGCCTGGTCAGAGAAAAGACTTCCACCTCTGGAGAGACAGAGGGGGCATGGAGAAAGGACAGGGATGAATACAAGATGTGGAAAGGTATGGAGTCAGGGGGATGGGAGGAAGTGTGGACAGAAAGGCTTGAAGTACCCCAGCTGAGGACCTTTTGAGGGAACTCAATGATGGGAACTGCCAGGTCTGCCACTCCCCAAGGGAGTGGGGGGGTGGGGTGGAGGGTGGCTGACTGGAAACACATGGGGTGTGGTTGGTGGGCCGAGCTATGTCCTGGATTGTAACCCACTCTACACTCCCCCACCCCACCCCCCGAATCTAGTTAGACCTTGCACAAGTACCAGGTTTCCATGGTGGGGGCATTATCACTGCTTGTGCATAGGCCTGAAAAGTCCTGCCGAGGACTGGATCTTGGCGCTCTCAGGGAACCCAGCTTAGGAAATCTGTGGTGGCTGAGCTGGAAGCAGCACTGTGTTTATGATCTCGGGGGATGGGGTGGGGTGGAAGGGAGGTCACCAGGGGTTTCTGGTTCTGATGAACCTTCTTGGGGGTCCTCCAGGACAGGTATACTTGTTGTTGTTGCTGTTGTTGTTACAGCTTGCTGAGTTGGTTCTAAGTGCTAGCAACCACAGCTAGAACAGAGCATGGCCTGAGCCTGCGCCCTGTTCACCAACGCTGCAATTTCAGAGCATACTGTGGCAGCCCCTGTGTCCATCCATCTCTTCATCAGGCTTTCTCTTTTTTCGCTCACCCTCCATATTATCCAGCGTGGTGCCCTTCTCCATGGACTGCACTATCCCTCGGCAGATCGATCACCTGCCTCCACAAAGTTCCAGCCCAGTAACCCTTACCCCATGGGGTGTAAGTGGCTTGACCACCAAGAAACCCAACTATCCACCCCTGAACTGATTCAGACTCCCAGCAACCTTATGGAGAGTGTAGAGTCCCAAGGCTGTCACTCTTTACATGAAAGCAGAGACTCTTCTCTTTCTCCCCTGGAGCTGCGGAAGGTTTTGAACTGCTGACCTGGCCAGTAGCAGCCCAATGCACAACTCACTATGGCAGGGTGGTTTTATGGGGAAATAGCCTTGAAAAGACTTGATTTCCTGTCCTGGGGCAGCTTTTACTATGGAGAATGGGAGACAGTGAACAGTAAGAGGCCCTTAAGGACTAAATTGGGGTCTGCATCATAGGCAGTGAAGGCAGACTCCATCCCCTGAGTTTTGTCAAAAAAGGCACAGAGGAGTCTTGGGTGCATTGTGGGTCTGAAAGTCAACCTGGAGAGAGATATACCAGTTGGGAGCTATGTTCTCCTGGGCAGATGAGGTGCAGTGGGGCACCCTATGGGTTTGGATGCCCATGGTAGGTACATGGTAGGTACCAACCCCAAACCCAAAGCAAACTCATGGCAGTGGAGCTGATACAGACTCATAGTGGCTCTGGAGGACAGGGAAGAATTGCCCCTATGAGTTTTCAAGACTGAAATTCTTCACAGGAGTAGCAAGGGGCATCTCTCTCTCAGCGCACGGATAGAACCAGAGTGAACCAGAGCCCTGAATGAGTGTGCACAGAGGTTATATAGAGGGGTCTGCTTCTGTCTCAGGAGCCCTGGTGGTGCAGTGGTCACACACTGGGCTGTCTGCAATCTGCAAAGTCGGGAATTCAAAACCACCAGGAGCTCCACGGAGAAAGGCCACCTGGCCTAACACAAGTGGTTTTAAGGGGGCTGAAGTGGCACAGGCCGTAAAATGGGGCTTGTGTGCAGAAGAATTCCCTCATCCTAACTGGAACATGGGCCATAAGAATCCCTGGAAGGATCTAGAGAAAGCATTGAGAATGAAGCTCAAGAGACAATGCTTCCTGGATGGCTAGAAACTGGTGGAATACTTAAGACTATGGCCTTTAGCCTCCTTTTAGGGCTGCGATGGAATTCATACCCGTGGCTCCATGTTCAGCCAAACAATAAGGGAAACAGCACCAGCAGAGAGGTTATCACACCTTAGTATAACTGCCCATGTGTGATCAATGGGGCAGCATTTACCCCAGGACCAAGTTCCTCAAGATCAAGAGAGGAGAAGGAGGAACTGAACCTGGAAACCCCAGAGGAAGTAGGGTGAGTGATGGATCACTGAGGGGCAGGCAATGAACTAGAGGAAACCATGAAAGTCAAACATGCAATGAGGAAGATCAAAGATAGATATATTGGAATGGTGGTGCTGGTGAAGAATACTGCAAGTACCGTGGACTGCCAGAAAAGCAGTCAGATGAGTCCAGAAGGGGTCCATCCAGAGTGCTCCTTGGAGGTGAGGCTGGTGAGATAACATTCTCCCATGGACCCTGGATGTGTTGTCAGCCCCGAGAAGGACATCACACTTGGTAGAGGACAGAAAAAAGGAAGACCCTTCAACAAGTGGGATTGACGGCCTCTGTGGGCTCAAACAACTGTGAGGATGGTAGAAAAGGACCAGGTAGTGTACACACAGGGTCATCAGGCTTGCAGTTCACAACAACACAACAGATGAAGCAAAATGTGTATCCACTGTGGAAGGCAACACAGTAACATGCTTTGTAAACCCTCACTCAATTCACAATGAAGTGTCAAAAAGAAGAAGAAGAAGAAGAAAAATGAAATGGAAACGTCCAAAAAGACTCTGTGGTTGTTTGGGTAGGAGACAATGGCAGTCTGGACCAGGATCCTGGAGAGTAGCAGAGAGAAAAATTGCAACATTGAAAGCACAGATTAATAAAATGTTTGAACATAAGAGTAGGAAGTAAATTACTCCTGGTTCCCCCCGTAGGACAACAACAACAATAATGTAAATATTAACAGTGGAGTCCTAGGGCAATGCAAACGATGAACACTGCTGCTAATTAGAAAGTCTAGCCACGCAGGAAGTGCTAAGGAAGAAAGGCCTGGTGATACATCAGGCCGCGGGCTTCTACTCCAGCACATAAGCGTAACAGCAGCAGCAGCAGTAACCAAAACAACACAGGAGCTCAAATTGGCCATGTAGATGCCAGGCACTGTCCTACTCTTCTCTGGAGTATTAACTCAGTTCATTTTCTTAAACACCCCAAGAAGGCGGTTCCAGGAAGAAACCCAGGAAGCAGCAGCACAGGCAGCTTAACTCGCTTTGCCCAAAGCTGAAGAGCGACTAAGGTTAAACATGCCTGGAGCCTGCACGTGGGCAGGTGGGGTACCCTCATTTTTAACCAACACCTGAATCCCAGGATTCTTAACTTACAAAATGCCAGCTCCTGCGTCCAGTCCCCCTTGGCTTCTACAGGTTCCTATACCATATGTATAAAAAGAGGCATGTAAGTTATTCATATAAAAGTGACGGGATACCAGGTGTTTAGTACCAGAGGCAGGACGGAATGAAGCAACCACGCTCAGTACAATTTCACTTGCAGAGCATAGTAGTGGTCCCGGTGCTGGACTGCTGTCCTAAAGATCAGGGGTTCAAACCAGCCAGCACTCTGAGGGAGCAAGATGAGGCAGCTGCTTCTGTAAAGAATGACAACATCGGAAAGCGTATGGAGCAGGTCTGCTCCGTCCAAAGGATCTCTGTGCATGGGAATCTACTTTTTGCGTTGGGTTTCAGGTGGGCGTGGTTCCCTAGGGGTCTTGCAGCCCTCAGACTGTTACTGCCCACCTGCCAGTGCAGACTTCCATGTCCGGTGACCCTGGACAATTTTCAGCGCAGTTGCCAGATAGAGATGATTGAGAAAGAAATGTACTGAGAACACCTTCAAAAAACGGCCAGTGAGAATCCAATGGACCACAAAGATCTGACTCACAGTGGATGGTGGTGGTGGTGGTAGGGGACCGGGCAGGAAAGGGACGGCTCAGGTGTGATATAACCCCATTCTTCTGCAGTCACCAACCACACTTGGACCTAATCATCTCTGAGGGGTGATTTTTATTCTCCCCACTTGATGGTCGATGGAAACAAAAGGGTGAAAACCTGACCCAGGTTGGCTATGGAGCTGGGCCTCACACCCAGGTGTCCCTGGATTCTCACACCCTTCGCAGTGACCATGAACAACATAGCCGCAAAGAGGGTGACTCCCGCGCATGCGCCGCTGGCTGTGCTGGCGATGGGGGTCAGGTGCTGTGGAACTGGTTTTGACTCACAGGGACCCGACTCCATGAGCTCTGCCCAGCCCCGTTGTCCAGAAAGAACAGGCCCTGCAAGGCATCCTGCTTTTGGTACCGTGAAGGGCCAGCGAAAACGTGGAGGAACCTTGAGCAGGCGCATCCACGCCGGGGCTGCCATGATGGGCCCACCCATAAGAACCATCGCGAGGCCGGCGCAGGGCAGGGCGGTGTTTCGTCGTGTGGTACATGAGTCGGAATTCACACAGTGGCACCTTGTAACAACTGCATGCTTGAGGGGAAATGCTCACCGCCTGATAATTATTTTCCAGTATCCAGGCAGGTGCTTGTACTGGTGCTTCAGTCACCAGGCAGATTCTCTGTCTTCCGTAACAATCTCCACTCCCAACCTCCGGTTTTGAATTTTCCAGTTAAAGGAGCCAATAAATTGCATTTGAAGGGGGGAAAAAACCAAAGGGGAAAAAAAAACTTTATATGATTTGGGTTTCTGTCACCTATATCCCAAAGAAGGAATCCTAACGCGCTCCTGCTCACTCTCTCTCCAATTGTACTGTTCTCTGGTTCTCCACCCTTCCGAGGCCCTTGAGCTGCAACCTCACAGCCATATCTGTCTAGCCTTAAGACAGCCCCAGGCATTGTCCATTGTCTTCAGCGCTGACCCAACCCTGAGAGTCAGAGGCATCCATCCTTCCCCCGGCTTCCTTCTTCACAGGGCAGGGTTGCTTCCTGCTGCTCACTTTTTAATTGAGCAGCTACTGAAGATGGAGTCTTGCTGGCGGTGCCCTTGGATGCCGACTAAACGTTAAGGGAGTTGGTTGGGCCTGTCAGGTGCTTGGGAAGTGGGGAGTGGTGGGGGGGGCGGGGAGGTCAGTTAAGACTTGGAGACCCGCTTCCATAAAAGGGTCCACAGCGTGGTAGTTTCCCTTGCCAAACTCTCAAGTCCCAGAACCTGTCCAGGAGCTCAAGGTGTGCCTGCTCCTTTCTCGGCTGTCCCTTCCCTTCCCCAAAGTTCTTCTCTACCTCCGTAAGCATGTCCTTACTTTTCCTTCCTAACTGAGCTCTAGTGCCTTTCTGGGGCTCCATCTCAACCTCTCAGTAATGGCATAGCAGCCTACTGGGGTTCTCCTTCTCAATCTGTTCAAACGTGTTACACCTCTGGTCAGAAAACATGAAGACATTAAAACAGAAAAAGAGTCCACAGCTTTGCAAACCCTATGGAGCTTGCGGGGTGGGGGGTGGGGGTCGATTCTACTCTGTCCTCCAGGGCTGCTGTGAGTCGGGGTCCAGGTCATGGCTCCCAACAACGCCCAGAAGCTACAGAGCAGCACGCTTGGTAGTGGCACCGAGAACGTGCACCACATCCTTGGCTCACGTGGAGCCAAAGGCTAGCAAGGTTGCAGCCATCCATTGGGGGTCTTTTGTCAGTGCAAACGGCCAGCACTCCTGGCTTCTCAGGACCAGTCTCTGGGGAAGGACATCATGACCTGGTAACGTGCCCTGAAAAACAGGAAGATCCTTGACAAGGTGGGCTGACACGGTGACTCCAACTCTGTGCTCAAACATCAGAACAACAGTGACGGGGGGCGTGGGACCAAGCCAGGTTTCTTTCCATGACTAGACAGCAGAGTCGACTTGGCAACATCTAAAAACATCTTGGCTTCTGATGATGGCAAGGTGGTGGTTCCAGCTTTTCCAGAGGTACCTTGGAAGAAAGGCCTGGTGATCTACATTCAGGCTCACCACCACAGAGAATCCTGGGGAGCTCAGTGCTTCTCTGGCTCACAGAATCCAAATCAATTCATCAGGGATGGGTCCTGGTGGAGGGGCAGCAGAAGGGTAGACCAGAGGATTCGCTCCTTCTCCTAGAATTCTCTTCACATTTTCTACCCCTAGGTGCCCACTGGGGGGGCACAGGGGAGTTCCAAAGAGGGTTCTGGCCATTATGATCGACTGGGATCTAGGATCTCTTGGGAATTAGGATCTCTCTGCTCTGGATGTAGGCTTTTGTGCTTCACATTTCATCGAGGAAGATAATTCTGCTGACCCATCACAACTTCTTTGATGCCCCGTCGGAGAAAGACAGGGCTCTTTATATCCATCAAGGCTGATAGCCCTGAAAACCTACAAGTGCAATTCTCCCCTGTCCTGTAGAGTCTGTGTGGGTCAGAACCAACCTGACCGCAGTGAATTTCGTTTCGTTATTTTGATATCACGCTCCCTCAAGCTCAAATGAGCAGGGCTGAGGAGACCAAGTTGTTTTTGCAGTGGCTGGTGTTTATACTGTGCTGGGCTTAGAAATGATCCCCAATACTGATCTGTATGATTCTAATATAGTTTTGACTATCCTAGGCTTTTTTAGTTTGGGGGCCTGTTACATACAGTCAGCAATTTCAGCCCTCTGTTTATACAGTTGGTGAAATGTCTGAAATAGACTGGGTTTTCTTTCTTTCTTTTTCTTAAGTCAGGCATTTTAAAGTCCATCTTAGTCCTGAAAGGGTGCAGACTGCAAAAATCTAGATGGGAAACATTTGGAAAACACTGAGACGTTTAATTTCAGCTAAGCGAGCCACATGTTACTTATGAAACATCTATTTTGAGAGCTGCGGCAGGGAATTAAACCTGACACTTCTCATTCTGGTCTACTACCTTCACTGATAAACAAAATAAAATTACAAACACACAGGGAAAATGGCTTTTAAGAGTGTTGGGGGAGGGGGAGGCAAACCACCAAAGAAGGAGAGCTTTATCCACACGGATGCAATCAGGTAGTAACTGCATTTTAAAAACAATAAATTTACTTAATTCATAAATATTCTAGTGGCATCTGGGATGTCATTTAAAGTTTCATATGACTGCACTCAGGACCCCAAATCAAGCCACTGTTTACAGAAAGTCCTCTTGCCTTCAGCAGTGCTTTGCAAGGACCCTGGATGGGCTGGGCTGAGCTGAGGGTGTGGGCAGAGCCCTGAAACAGGCTCAAGGTCCCAAGTACACAGTGAAGGATGAGCAAGCAGAGTCAGGAAACAGCTCTCACCTGGGCTGGGGTGAAAGGCATTCTTAGCCCATCCCAGAGTGGGCTGTCATAGTCCTGCAGAGCTAGTGACAGCTGGAAGATCTCAGGAGGGAACTGAGTTTCCCCTTCACATGAACAGCCTTGCTTGTGGCCAGGATACCTGGGGCGAGACCTCAAAAGGCCCCTTGAAAATACAGGTGCCTTATGAGGCTGAATTAAAGTGAAGAATTCTGTCTGTGACAGGAGATGCAAGAACTAGAGGCAGGTGACTTGAGAGGAAAGAGAGGGATGAGACAGGGAGGAAGGAACAAGAAGAAAGACACAGACAGAAATAGAGGTAAATATAGGCAGGCAGGTATGTGGCTGGCTGGCTGGCTGATTGGATAGATGGATGGATGAAGAGATGAATGGGTGGGTAGGTAGATGAATGAGTAAGTGGATGGATGAATAGATTGATGAATGGATAAGTCAACAGACGTATAGATAAGCACAATGCTTAATTCATATTCTATTTATGAAGCACAATGCATGGCTGTGTACCACTGAGTTGATTGCAACCTGTAGATGCCCCATTTGACGATGTAGAACCACCTCATAGAGCTTTCTTGACCAGAATCTTCACAGATACAGGTGACTGGGTCTCTCTTCCATGGAGCCCCTCTGTGGATGACAGATGGGTGAACAGATATAGAAAGGCAGACAAACAGAGGGGGAAGGAAGGAGAGAACTTTGGGGAGTGAGACTTTCTGGTACTTTTGAGTCCAGATCAGTCCTAACAAGGCCCATTGTACCTGACTTTCCATCTTTGGATGTTTAAGAGATTGTCCTTGTCTCCTTACAATAACCTCCTTCTTAATTGGGCTATTTTTAGAGTGAGCCTGCTCCTTAGAATTCAAAGAGCCTTGTCTAAAATACATCAGTCTTGAACTAAATCTTGGAAGACACGCAGGAGTTCTTTGAGAGTTGGATAAAGACCTGTTTTTTTACCCAATGTGATTGTCATGGAAGGGTGGTCCCCAGTCTTTTACCAGGTGGCTCCAATTTACAAGAAGCAGAGAAATGTAATATCTTTAACTATCAAACTCATTATGGCATAACAATCATGTTCAAAGGGCAGAACAGATAATTTGGGCTTTGTTTTGTGTCTTGGCCCTGTCCCTTCCAATGTACAGGAAAGCCAGTTGAAAATGCAGATGGGAAATAGGAAAAGTAACCTCCTGGGATAAAAATGAAGGTAAAAGTGAGAGAAAGGTAAGAGAATGAAGAAAAGGAAGAAGAAGGATGGGAGAGAGGAGAAAGGACGAGAGAGACATGGAGATTGATAGATGGGGCAGTCTGTACTGCAGACCTGGCCTCATGTACCCTCAGGTGGGTGAGCTCAGTCCTCACTGCCACTCAGGTCCCAGGAACTTACTGAGAGGCAAGAGGGCAGGCAGAGTGCACATTCATGCAGCACTGCCTTCCTGCTCTGAAGAATCAAAGCAAATGCGACCTACATGCAAGGAAAAGATTGCTTTAACAATTTTGTTTGTTACAACTTGCAGAGATTAAGCAAAGCAAACGATACGCCGCCAGCTTCAGCAGTTTGGAAGAATGGTGTTGAAGGATGTCTTGCTGCAAGCAGGGAAAAGAGAAAAAAAAAGGATGAAAAAGAAAGTAGAGGACTAATAAATAGAGGGCCGTGGAAGGCCATAGCTCACCTCCCTCCCCTTTTCTCTTATTATTAACAAGGGGGCACTAAGTAGAACAAGCCCGCGGGTTTTTGGAATTCTGCGGGGTGCCCAAGTCTTTACTACTTCTGTAACTATTGGCAAGGTGATGGAACACTTCTACATTTCCATTTCCCCGTGAGAGCGAGTACCACTCATCTTGTGAGGCTGCTGTAAGCAGCCTTTCTCATAATGTCTCCCAGAGCTGCTGGTGGCTCCTGGGCTGTATTGTTCTGCCTCCACCTCATTGACGTCCATGATTATTAATAAGAGAAAGGGGTGTATTGGCACCAGGGATGGAACACTGTCCTGAGTTTTAACTGAAAACTGATAAGGAGAGGATGTGTGTTGGAACAATCCTTTCTGCATGATGGAAGGAGAATCTTGGGAAGGGGCCATCCTGCTGTCTGGGGGAAGATCAAGCTTCGCACGACTGGAGCCACACATATCCAGGCACAGTCAAACATATTCTAAGGAAAGAGAAGAAATACACAGAAGCAGTTACAACTTCCGTGAGATGGAATGACACGTGGCGGACACATGGACTCCCACAGGACAGGAGCTGTGATGATGGTGCAGGACCAGGTAGTGTTTCTCTCTTTTGTACATAGGGGTTGCTGTGAGCCACAGCCAACGTGGGGGCACCTACCGGCGCCACCACCACCACCACCACCACCACTATCACCACCACCATCAACCAGTGTGGATGAGTTCATTTTAACTCCTACAGTGGCTCCATGGGATTCCTGCAGCTAAGCATCTTCAAGAGAGCAGACTGGCTCATTTTCCTCTCTAGGATGAGCTGCTGTGCTCAAACTGCCAACCCTGACAGTGGGAGGTTCGTACTTTCACCACTGCACCATTACTGTGCCCCAGGCAAACCCTTTAAGCAAACCAAACTCACTGTTATGGAGTTGACATTGCCTAATAGTGGCATGATAGGACAGGATAGCACTTCCCCTGTGAGTTTCTAAGATTGAAACTCTTCAGTGGCGTTGAAAGCCTAGTCTTTCTCCCTTCCAGGGCTTGGTGGTCTCAAACTGCTGACCTTGGTGGTCCCAAAGTGTTAGAGGTCTCAAACCTCCCAATGCATAACTATACCACCACCACCAGGGCTCCATGGATAAGTCCTAGATGCTATTTAAACATTGAACTAGACAAGCAAGAGTCTCCTCACAATTTCTCAACTTCCTACTCAACTTCCTGACTTCATGCTTCCTATTTAGAACCACGACCCAGTCTGCTAATTGTTTTTGTCACCTGCGCCCACGGCTGTGGTAACTTCTAGCACAGGGCCAGGCAGTGGGTGTAGAAGGTTAGAAAAACAACTTAAAACAGAGGGTGAGAGAGAGCCACGTCTGTCCTCCGTATGGAACAAGATAATAATAGATGACACAACCTCAGCAAATTGGTCACAGAGGAAAGAATGAGTAAGAGGGGCCTGGCTCTGATCCTCACCACCCTCCGAGATGACCAGAGTGAGACCTTCTCCCATGTAGCTACCATGCTACCATGCCTCAATGCTCCTGGGCACAGTCAATGGCTCAGCTGCTAACTGGCAGACTGGAGGGTTGACTTCAGCCAGAGGCACCCGGAAGAGAAAGTTGGAGATTGACTTCCACAAGTCTAGCCATGGAGAACTGGATGGTGCAAAATTCTACTCTAGTACCCAAGGGGCTACTCACCAACTCAACTGCTGATCTATACACAGACACGGTCTGCAGCATTCTTTCCCCCCGGGCCCCCCCCCCGTTCCCACCACCATTTTTTTTTGGAGGTGAGGTCAGGCAGGTGGAAGGGCCCTGGCAACTTCATTCATTTGCTATTCCTTTGGGTTTTTGTCTCACCCTCTTGTGGTTCTACCCTGCTCTCTCGGTGACCTTGAGTCAGAATCCACTCCATGGCAGTGAGTTTGGTTTCAGCATTTTCTTGCTACGTGTGTGGTGATACACCGAGGGTTGTCTTTAAGTCACTCTAAGCATGAAACATACTCTATTTGAAAGTACACAGAAGCAGTTACAGCTTCAATGAGATGGGCTGATACATGGCTGACACACAGGCTCCAACAGGATAGCAGCTGTGAGGATGGCAGGAAACCAGGAAGTGTTTCTTATTTACATAGGGGTTGGTGTGAGGCACAGCTAACATGGGGCATCTACCACCACCACCACCACCACCACCATGACCACCACTGCTATCACCAACAACAATACCATTACCACCACCAACATCATCACCACCACCATCATCCCCACCACCACCATCACCATCATCCCCACCACCACCAACTACACCATAACCACCACTATTACCACCACCGCCATCACCACCGCCATAATCATCACCGCCACCACCACCACCAATTACAACACACCACCGACAGGAGCCCTTGGCACTAGTATCATTAGTGATAAATGCAAAGTGTACAAATCTTGGCCAATCACGCTTATTATGATCACACTATTAATATCTGTTAAAATTGGCACAAACAGCGAAAGCAGGCGGCGCGTGGTAGGCACATCAACTGCTAAACCAAAAGATTAGTGGGTCAAGTCCACCAATGACACTATAGGAGCGAAAAGGTCTGGTGCTCTGTTTTCACAAGCAGCCCCGCCAAGAACACCTTGAGTGGCAGCTTTCACCCAGCAGAGCCCTCATTATTGGCAAAGGCTGTGACTCTAGATGTCTGTCACTGGCCGCCAGCTCTGCACGTCAAAAAGTGTCCTCAAAACTCGCTGCCATCCAGGAGATGCCGACCTTAACAGATATGGTAGAACTTCCTCTGTGTGTTTTCAAGATCCTAAGGTTCACCTTTCTCCCTCCAAGCAGGTGGTGGTTTCAGACTGCTGACCTTGGAGTTCGCAGCCTGATGTGTCACCACAATGCCATAGTCTGCCTTAAGAAGAATAGCACTGGCATCTTACCGGAGTCCAAACTTCTTACTGCTGTGTGTGAGTGAGACTTCTCACCTTCCCTTGGGAAAGGGCTGCCTTGGAGGATGGAAAGCACTGGCCCAACAGTGGTGATGCAGCTCATCTAGGATTCGGTGTACCACAGTTCTGACTTACAGAGACCCTACAGAGGGTTCCTAAGACAATTGATCTTTACAGGGAGCAAGAGCCTCATCGTTCTCCCACTGAGTGACTGTGAGTTGGACCCACTGCCCCACAGTGGGTTATCCAATGCTTACAGCCTCTAGGGCTCCTTTGGGCCATGAGTCTGAACTCACACTCACCACCACTGAGTAGAGTCTGACTCAGAGCGACCCTCTGGGACAGAGTAGCATTGTCCCTGTGGGTTTCTGAGGCTGCCAAGCCTGACAGAGCAGAAATTCTCAGTTTCCTCTCAAGATGAAAATGCTCAGCTGGTGATTTCAAAACCAGCGAGGTTAGCAGCTCCAGCCTGAATCCACAGCCCGAATCCACTGGGATGAGGGCAGGGGTACAGGACTTCACTTCCCTCTACTGTCTCAAAGACTCGTTGGGAGGGAGACATGGTGATGAATAAGCAAATACAGCCCATAGCTTTCAAGGTGGGCTAAGCTCTGCACCGGTGGCAGCACATGGCTTCCTGTGAAGATTTACAGCCCCCTTTCACCACATGTGCAACCTTAGGCCATCTTAATTCCAGTCTGCACATTCTGCTCACTGGGAACACTGAGAGACAGACAGAGAGAGAGAGAGAGAGAGAGAGAGAGAGAGAGAGAGAGAGAAGCCTTATCTAATAGTGAAGAGAAGAAGTCCAGAGACACCTCACAAGAAAGATCTGGCAAGCTATTTCCCCATGCCCCATACACCTCAAACCCCCAGCCATGAAAAGCTTTGCAGATGGGAGAACATGTTATTCTTTGAAGAACCATCTGTGAGGGATCCAGTTGACAACAGCCAGGAGAAAGGTTGGATAGGGACCTGAGAGGGGACTGAGTGTATGACTGTGTGGGTGGAGCAACTTAGAGAAGGGTTGTTCAACCTGACCTAGGCTGTCCGGGTCACTGATGCACACTGCCGTCATTAGACATTATGTCAACTGGACACCCCTCGTTCAGGGCAGAGTTCAACCTGTCCATCAAGTGGCAGCTTTGTGATGCCTTCTTGGGGTTGTGGCCTTTTGTATAAGAACAAGGTTGAACAGAGAAATCTTTTCTGCCACTTTGCCTTTCTCCTCACTGGGACTCTGTCTGCCTCCAGGGTTGCTCCATGTGGCCAGCCCACTCTGAGAGCTTTTGTTGGTGGTCTGACCTGGACCCACGGGAGTCTGTGCTCACTGGCCTGCGACCTCCTTCTGGCATGCAGGACTTGCCACTGTGAGTCTGAAGAGGGAGGACCCTGATGATCACTGGACACATGGACTGGAGCTGGACCGGGCTAGGGCACCTTCTGCGTGTACAGTCGCTTCTTGATATAAAGCTCTTTTTTATACACAGATGAGCATCGCTGGGTTGTTTCTCTAGACAGCCCAGCCTAATACACACATGTGGAAAGTGCTGAATGCGTTTAGGTTCTGCTGTAGATATTTGCAGGATCAACAACAGAAGCTAGTAAGGCCTGTTCAGCTCGGCCAGCATGGGTATCAGAGTCTAAACGGACTCCACAGTGATTGGCACCACAGCACTACCTACAGGCACTCTAAAAAACACACCCCAAACTCACTGCCATTGAGTGGATGCCAATACCTAGGGACCATATTGGACAGAACCAGACTTCCCCTGTAGTTTCTGAGACTCTCCGTGGCCATAGCAGTACAAAGCCCTGTATGTCTCCCGAGGAGCGGCTGGTGGTTTTGAACGGCTGACCCTGCAGAGGACCACAGCCCAACGGGTAACCGCTACACCACCAGTATTTCCACAGACACAGTCACCCTGTATCCATCTAAGTCCTCAGAACCATTCTGTAGGACAGGACATGTCCTTTCAGCTCCCACCACATGGAGGGAGCCAGTCAAGTGTTGCAGCTGCAGGAATATAGTGGGCAGGAGGGATCCTCTCCAACAGATGTGGGGAGGGGTGGGGCGAGCAGGGGAGGGGCTGTCAGAGAGAGAGAGAGAGAAGCCTTAGGGTAAAGTCAAGGGTAAAGCCATCACTTGGGGGCATCACCTGCCAAGCCTTTCTTTCAAGGTGCCTCATTTTGCTGAGACAAGGAGAGACCAGTGCCTCTGGAAGGACATCCTGGTTGGGAAAGTGTTGGTATGGTGAAACAGAGAAAGGCCCTGGGACAGCCGGGCGGACACAGCAACTGCATCGATGGGTTCAAGCACAAGAACAACAGTGAGGGCTGCGTAAGGCCTGGCGGTGTTTCTCTCTGTTGTGCACGGGGTCGCAATGAATTGCAACGGACTCCCTGGCAGCTGACAAGCACAACTTCGCTAAAGTAACTTTTTCGACAGGGGAGTATACTGACTCCCACTTTCCCACTTTCTCTACCTGGACTTGAACCTCCAACGCTTGGGCTAGCAGGCAAGCCCGTTAACCATTTGTTCCCCCCTCCGGTCCCTGGGACTCCAGACCCCTGTCTCCTAAATATCACAATAACAACCCGATCAAATACTACAGAGATGGAATCAAGACATGAACCTGGTTATTTTTGCAAGGCTAGCCCAGTTGGCTTATCCTCTAGGCGGGGTGCCCCAAGAAGGAGAGACTGGCAGCCCAATTTAAACGCATCCAGACTTCTGTGAAGAATCACTTGCGATCTAAATAAAAATGATCTTAGATTTAGACATGATGACGGCTGAGTATGGCTGCGGACATATCAAAGATACTGATGGGTTTCTGTGGGCTTGCCTCGGAAGGCATTTGGATGCTAAAATTCCTCTTTTCAAGCCGAAGAAACTCACAGATGGAAGCTGCTGTGAATTCCCAGGGGCCTCTCTTCTCTTTCTTTCATTTTATTTTATTTTTTCCTTAGGAATCCTTGGAACGTAGAATCCAGGCGATCTCCAGGTCAGAGAAACTTTAAATACTGACCTGCAAGGAATGGCAAGATGAACCTAAAGACCTCCAAATGCATTCCCAGCCCTGGGGCTCTGTGATATTCTACCCAGAGGAGAAATTGCAAATAAAAACTATGTGGAGATAGAATTTCTTTGGTAGACAGTGCAATTGCAAGGGAATTTAATTTCCCCCAAAAGCGAAAATGAAACCCAAGACAATAAGTGACTATATAAAGAGAACATTGCTTTCTAAATGTTGACATCAGTGAAGCTCTCTCTACTCCAAGTTTGAATTTTTTTTTTTTAACAGAAGGGGGGAAAAAAAGTTTCCCAGCAGTTCTGCCATGTGATTTTATTGCCAGTTGTCTGAAAGCTGATGAGAGTGTGGGACTTAAGCTGTCAGAAATAGAAATCTATCCCATATTGCTGCCCTGATTTTCTTTTGATTTCTTTTTATTGGTTTTTATAAAAGTGTGTGTGCACATAGTGTTTGTTTTTTTTTTTTTTGGTGTGTGTTGTTGTTGTTGTTGTCGGTAAAGAAATAGCATGTTTGCAAGGCTGCCGCTATTTCCTAGTATTCCCAGATTCTCAATCAAACCTCCTCTCCAGGACAATGCTTTTAAAGCCTAAGACACACCAAGCTGGAATTTGTGTGTTCATGGTGAAAACGCTATCCCCCAAATCAAACACACAAGCCAAGACTCCAGATTGAGGAGCGGCTAATGGTGACCACGAAGAGTCTGGAGAGAGAGAGAGAGAGAGAGAGAGAGAGAGAGAGAGAGAGAGAGAGAATGCATGCTTCTAGCATGAGTCTTACTCCTTGATAGAGACCTCCAGGGTGATCAGGGCAAAGTCCAGAGGGGAAATGGTTACACATGGGGCTGCTCACAGCCAGAACAGCAGTTGGGAACCACCAGCCACTCTGTGGGAGCAAGAGGAACCGTTCCAGTGCTGTTGAGAATCCCAGTCTCAGAGACACACAAGGGCAGCCCTACGCCGCCCTCCAGGGTCACCGTGCCTTGGAATGGGCTCGAGGGCAATGGGTTTGTGAGGGGGGAGACAGGGGGTTGAACTCCAGAGGGACAGTATGTCTATGTCCAGGACGAGGGAGCATCCTGATCTGCTGTGCATGAGGTCACAAGGACAGGGAACCGCCCCAAAGACATGTGGCAGCAACAGCACACACCTGTGCATGTTAGAGTCCTTGGTGCTGAACACTAGACATGCCGGGCTGCTCAAGGAAAGGTTGGACATTCTGGGGGTCATAGAGGTACCTTGAAAGGAAGGCCTGCCAGTTAACTCCCCAAAGGGTGGTCATTAACATCCCCGTGGAGCGGAGTTGGGCTTGGACATGCAGGGGCCCTGTCTCAGATGCAGCAGGGTGACAGGCAGTGCTGCACACCTGCACAGGTGCGTATTCCCGCATGCACATCCACTCACTGCTGTGACCCCTTGCCGTATAGCAGACCCCTGTGACTGCCTGCCTGTAGCAGAGAACTGTGTTCACCCCACGCAGCATCTCAAGGCGTTACAGTCTCGAAATCCCCGGGGCTATTCACTGCTCCGTGGTGGCTGTGGGTCGGCAATGACTTGATAGCAGTGAGAGAGTGAGGTCTGTGTATCACAGCTTTTTTGTCTTTCCTCTTTCTCTGTAGCACACACACACACACACACGGTGCTTCAAATTAAGTCAACAGCATCTTGGATGTGTGAAATCCAGTGATTAACTTCTAATTTCCTGAAATAGATGTGACTTCTGATTCTTCCTCAGAAGCGAATGAATAGAAAGCATTTTTATCTAATTACAGGGCTGATCAAGTCACCCGGTGTCCCTGGGCAGTGTCGCATGGAGTGATGAGCATCTATTCCAGGAATGGGGTTTTACAAACCCAGTGCCCCGTCGTGGCATGGAAAGCAGGATCCTGGGCCTCACCACGGAAGCAGAGAGGAAGCCAAGGAAACCCCGGGCATCAGAAGGCAGGACAGCACTGAGCTTTGATCAAAACCTGTCCAGGACACGTAGGCTGGGCAGTCTCTAATATGGTCATGCATCAGCAGGACCAGGTGGGCTCTTTGGACACAGTCTTGGGAGTCCTCCACGAAGAGGCGATGATAATTCACTAGCTCTGGGTGGGTGGGACCTGGGAACCGAGAGTCCTATGAAGTCTCCCTCTGCTGCTGCTGGTCTGGGGACCACACCTGCAGAGACAGAGGCAACATCCTCCAGGGATGCTGCAGCCATCTCCTAGGCATCAGCAGAAAGGGAGAGGTGAGTCTGAGGCCCACATGCTGGTGCCGGCTTCCCCGTGACCCTTGGGTGTCAGCCACATCTCTGTGGGCTGGCACCTGAATGTTTTCAGATGATTTAAGCCACCATAGTTCGGGAAGAGAGAGATCGCTATCGGATTCAAAAGCAACAGAGGTGTAGAGTCAGACGAGCCTGGGACAGACAGCATCACCATGTAGTCCTTAAGACAGCCGCACCTCAATTGTGTGTGCATGTGTGCACCTGCACATGTGTTCATCTCTGTAAATTCCCACCACCACACGTCTGCCTCGCAGCAACGCACTAGGACAGGGAAGCACTGCTCCTGTGGGTCTCAGAAACTGCAAATACTGGTGGGAATAGAAATCCTTATCTTCCTCTGGCCCTCAGTTGAGGAGCAGATAATATAAATCGCATCTCCAGTAGCTGCCAGTGTGCCAGTGTGGCATGGGTGAGGCTGGTATGCTAGAAGCTCTCCACCTGTATTTCAAATACAATCAGGGCCCCCTAAAGCCATTTCAACAGAGATTTCTGGCACAAGTAAGTAGGAAGAAAGGTCTGTTGATCTGCTTATGAACATCAGCCAGTGAAATAGGTATCGGTCACAACAACATGACATGTGGATCCCTTAGGTTACACATGAGGCTGCTCACCATGACATCAGCAGTTCAAACCCACGAGCGGGTGCCACTTGGGAGCTTGAGCAGTCACATGCATACCCCAAAGACAATGGCCAAGAGGAAACCAAAAGGGCAGAAGGCCACGGGTGCCTCACATCTCGAACCCAAAGAACCAAACCAGACCAACGTGAAGCTTAAAAGTGAAGCAAAGTCCCTTCGCACACAGTTTAGGAAGATCAACAGTGTGAATGATGAAGGGGCAAAGAGAGTCAATGAAGCATTTCTAGATACACAAAAGGAACCTGCTCTCTTCTCAGAAGGTCTTTCCCTTGACCGTCTCCTGCAGAAGGAGCTTGTCCCTCAGCAGCTTTAGGAAAGACGTCAGTTACTGTTGGCAAGGCTGCCAGATGAACAGCTCAGTGGGAATCCAGGAGATGTCCAATTCTCAAGAAAAGACGACCCAGAAGTATAATTTTTATACACAACACAGCACAACACACACACACAAACATACACCACACACCACAAAACTTGCTCTGAAGGAGCAAGACAAAACTTTCCTTCTGTAAAGGGTTCTAATCCTGGAACCTCACAAGGATGGTCCTTTCTTGTCATACAGGGTGACTCTGAGTTGAAATCGACTCGGTGGCATTGAATTCTTTGGGGAGTCTGCATGCTCAGAATGCAGAGTGGCCAGAAGAGGGGACCAGTGAGGGTGAAGATGGTGCCGACTGGGCATCAGGTCATTCTGCTGTACAGGGGGTAGGAGAGGGGTCTACCAGGAGCCCGCCCACTCCACAGCAGTCACTCATCTGGACGAAGGATGCATAGAACACAGAAGGATGGAGGGATTGAACTCTGGCAGCTGGAGGTCACCTGGGACTGGAGTTCTCAACCTTGGGGACCAACTTCTGTGCCTTCCAGTCTTCTGGAGACATCAGGTGGTTTGCAATGACTGAGGCCAGAGCACCTGTTCATAATGATGGGCATCCAATCCGATCCAGGCTCTTCAAGACTCAGCTCATGGGATCCTCATGACAGCAGCTGTGAGGAGAGCCAACCGTGTGTCCCATTGGGTAAATCTGCTGCACAAGAGAGCTGTGGAGTACTAAAAAGCAAGGGTGTTATTTCCAGGCCTAGGCTCCACCTGAACAGAGCCAGGGTATTTTCTATCGCCTCACCTGCATGTGAATATTGGACCCTGCCTAGAGCAGCCTGAAGGAGGATTTGATGCATTTGAATGATGGTGCTGGAGAGGAATATGGAAGGAACCATGGATTTCCAGGAGGACAGGTAAGTCTGTCTTGGGAGAAGTACAGCCAGAATGTTCCTTAGAAGCAAGGATGAAGAGATGTCATCTCACAGACTTTGGACATGCTATGAGGAGAGACCAGTTCCTGAAAAAGAACTTGATGCTTGATCAAGTAGTTGGACAGCCAAAAAGAAAAGGACCCCCAAGGAGATAATTGGGCATCGTGGCTGCCACAATGGGCTCCCCAGGGCAGCACAGTGCAGGACCAGGCAGTATCTCCCTCTGTTGGACAGGGGTCATTTAGGGGGGCGGGTGTTGAGGGGTGGGGCACAGCACCGTACAACAGCAAAACCAGCTCTTCCCTGAGAAGGGGAACCAAGCTGGATTCTTACCCCTGCCTTGCTGATTCAGGGTCTTTGGGATCTGAAGCCAGGCTGGAGGGAGTCTTTCCAATAACAGTGCCCTCCAGGCATTACAGAGCTTAGACCCACTCCACCTGCTGCAGTCTCGGGATGAGAAGTTCTAGACCCCTCCCCTCCATTGCAGAGTTCTTTTCAGGGACTTGCATCTCACAGCTGCCAGGCTCTCTGCAGCATGGCCTCCGAGCTGCACTGGGACTTCACAGCTCCCCCCAAAGAGGAACTGCTTGTCACAGGCATGAAAAATACCCCCTCTGTGTATGCGCTTCCCTGAACCCCACTCTCTGCCCATCTGTTCGGTACTTGGGAACGCAGCAAGTGGCCATATCATTTATGCTTGGGGTAAAGATGTTCCCCTTTAACTTCAGACTCGGCTTTTATTAAAAATATTTAACATTTTGACGACTTCGAAAAAAGAACATTTCTTCCTTTAAAAGTCTTTCTTTTAAAATTTAACGATGGAAGAAAAGAAGGGAAAAGGAAAAAAAAAACACCTTCATGCCACAGGATGTGGGTGGATCTTGAGAATATTCCAAACCCAATTCACTGCGACAATGGAGTCCATCCTGATGCACAGGGAGCCCAGAGGAGGGGCTGGAGCTGCCCCAGTGGGTTTGCGATGTTGTCGTCTTGAAGGAAGTAGACAGGCTCATCTCTCTCCCATGTAGTGGCTTGGGGATTCATACTGCTGACCTTGGGCTTCACAGACTAACCTGGAATGCATGTTGCCACCAGGATTCCTTGGAAAGCATGATGATTTGTGAAATCAGTCAGTCTCCAGAGGATACATAGGGTATGGTTGCCCTTAGATAACATAAACAAGTACATTAGACTAGCGATTACTAGTGGTCACAGAGGAGAAAGAAAAGAGTAAAGGGTGTGTGTTTCCTTGGGTGGCAGGGGTGGGGTGGGTGGTGTGGGCATTGAACGTCTGTTTAGATTGTGAGGTACCCTTGAGTTTTTTCGGACCCTCTGCACATCAGAAGGCAGCACCGCCTGCTCACACTGATGCCCTGTGTCAGCCCACTGATCGAGCCCCATGTACCCCCATCTTGTTGAGGCCTCCCTCCTTGTCACTGACCAGTCATGGTGTCATTTTCCTGGGACTCTTCTCTCCTGACAGCCTGTGTGAACATGTGTGATGATGTCTCGCCACCTACACCCCAGGGATCCCAGGGGTGATGCGACGTGAACAAGGAACCCCAGGCCACTGAGTGGTGAAGGTGGACTGGTTGGTATCAGGCAGATGAAATTTTCACTGCAGTTTCAAAAGGAGAGAAAAAGGAAAGAAGGAGAGAGGGCATGGGAGGGTGGGAGGAGAAAAGGGAGGGAGCAAGAGGGAAGAGAGGGAGGGAGAGGGAGAGAGAGAGAAGTCTCCAAACAAACCCAAATCCTCAGCATTTCATTTAAACATGAGCTTTAAAAATCAGCCCTTCATTAGACAGGGGGTGGGGGTGGGGTGTAGCCTTGAACGTCTAGGAAGAACTGTAGAAAACTTTTAAACTCTCCATCATTCTAAGGAATGATTGGTCCTTGCTATGTGAACACTTGGCGGTGGGAGGCAGGGTTTGACTGCGCAGTGCAAAGATGGAGAGGGCTCCAGGTGGGAGCTCTGAGCATGGAGAAAGGCAGTTCCAGGTTTGCCTTCCTGGCTTCCCACAGGTAATTTAGGCAGCTACATGTGCTATCTGCCTTGGGAAGGTCCCTTTTCCTCAATGGACGGATGGCAAGTGCACCTTCCCATGGATGGGAGACCATGACAGATGCTCTGTGGTCACCTTGGTGGACCAGCCTCTGGGCCCCACAGCATGGAACGCCTGCGATTCCACCGATGCTCTGCTTCCCAGCTCATTCAACCTTATTAACATATTCCTGGACCCTCCTGAACTTCCAAGTGGGAGCAAGAAACAAACAAGAGAAGAGTCTACGCAACAATCCGAAGAATAAAAGAAATGCAGCCTCCCAAGGTGGCAAACCATGCTGTTTACGCTAAGCACTTTCTACAGCCTGGACTGAGACTATAAAAGGCTGCTTCAGTATCAACAGCTACATCCCACCTCTACCCTCCCTACCCTGGTGATAGAGACTGTCGCCATTCATATTAATAGCATCATTAATAATGGTTTCTCTAAGAAGCCGGCTACAGCTACAGCAGTGCCAGGAGATGCAGGGGTCGTCTGGAAATTCTGCAGTGGGCTTGAGCTCTCCGCTTGAGAAATGCCCTGGCTGAACAGCTACAGCTAGAAGGGCCCTGGATGGACCTTGAGGTGGGAGTGATGAAGGAGGGTATTGTGGCCTCCTTTGTGCACAGGGAGCTCACTCTACCTAGAGAGTCGGATCCAGGCCTCTGAATCAGAGGAAAGGGCTTAGAGAATCAGCGCCCCTGGAAGACCACCAGCACCCCCCTCTCATATATATCTCATATATATCATGAAGGGGCATGGCTACATGATTGGACTCCCACAGACCACACTCTGGTGGTTTGATACGGCCAACAAGCTGCGCCATCCTGTGATAAATGATGTGCGGGTGCCTTTTGTTCCTGGGCCCACTCACTGCTCCCCGCAGCCTCAGGGATGCAGAGGACAGCACCGCTACCATGCCAACTCTGCAGTCCAGAGACGGAGAAACAGAGCTCATGCCACCGCAGTCCCACCACTGCTAGGAGTCATGGTTGGGCTGTCGGCGCTCGTCAAACCGGCACCAACTCAGGGGAAGGGGCCCCTGTATCCATGTGCGGTGCTTAGGTACAGTCCAGTTGCTTGCGACCAAGCAGCCTCCTGCACCCCAGAACAAAACCCAGCCCGCTCCTCACGATTGTTGCTGTATTTTAACCGGCATTGCAGCCACTGTATCAATCCATCCACGTGAGGGCCTTCCTTCTTTTCCACTGCCCCTCCACTTTGCCAAGCACCATACCCTTCTCCAGGGACTACCATCTCCTGATCCCGTGTCCAAAGTACAGCGGCGAGGTCTCGCCCGTCTCGCTTCTAAGAAGCGGCCTGCTTGTACTCGTTCCAAGACAGATTTTTCTTTTGTTCTTTGAACATCCTGCGCTGGCACCAGAATTCAAACACACTTCTTTCCCTTGGCCTTCTTTATTCAACGTCCGATTTCCACAGCGTAGGAGCCGATGAGGCGCTCCAGTGAGGGAGTGGTTAGGCCTTGGGTTTGAAAGCACCAGGCAGCCATGCGGCAGGAGGAAGATGGGACTGTCTACTCCTGTAAAGAGTGACGACTCGGAAACCCACAGAGGCGACCCTACCCTGCCCTCTGGGGTTGCTTTGAGTTGCCATGATGGAAATGAGTTTGGGTTTTTTTCTTTTCGGTTTTATGAGGAGATTGAACATACCCTGTCTGGGGGCCAGGAGTGCCTTAGTGGGGCTCTCATTGGTTCGTTGATTGAGGGAGGACTTTCTTCCGACTCTGTCTTATTCTGGAAGCTCCAAGGGAACTTGTTTGGCATCACTGCAGCACG
The DNA here is from genome assembly GCA_004026705.1 of Nesogale talazaci. Lineage (NCBI taxonomy): Eukaryota > Metazoa > Chordata > Mammalia > Afrosoricida > Tenrecidae > Nesogale > Nesogale talazaci. The sequence continues at coordinate 19,121 of PVJH01010124.1, read as the reverse complement.
CAGGGCTCCCTGAGAAGCAGGCAGGCAGCCGCTGTGCATAAGGGACACTGGTCAGGCATTAAACCTGGGTCTCTCTGTGGGAGGCGAAACATCTACCGTGGACCAAGGTTCAGACACAAGGATGAGATACCCTCCAATCCTCATGCTCTTCGCCACCCCAAGTCCTTCATCTTCTCTTTCCCCCTTCTCTGCCTTTGACACCCTGTAAGGAAACCTGCAAATGCTTTCATACTCTCCCTAAGAAGCCAGGAAGACAGTGTCTGGAGGCAGAATTTACAAGTCAGCTAGGGTCACCAGCAGCCTTTCCTGCTCAGTAACTCATGTCCTCATCTGCAGGGGAGAGGCAACCACTGAAGAATTAAGCAGGACCACTACCACCACCGGGTCCCCTTCAATCAAGTTCAGAACTGTGGGTGGTTCTTTTGGCTCCTTTCTGTCCCATATGGCACCAACTTCTCTCTGTTTTAAACAACTTCACAGAGCCGGGCAAGTGTCCAGGTCTGAATCCTAGACCGACCAGTAAGCCTGACGGTGGTGCCGTGGGTAGAAGTCTTAAACTCTGAGAGCCTCCGTTTTCGGTTCTGTAACGAGGAGACAATGAAAGCACCCACCTCGTAGGTGGCTTGAGAGTGAAGGGGGTAACAGAGGCACAGCTTCAACAGCAGGAGCTCATGTCTGCACAGGGTAAATCCTCCTACTGTTGAGTATACCTGCCACTTCTTGACCTCTCCCTGACAGCCCAGACTTGAGATGCTTGTGCCAATGACCCCTTCCCCTTTGCCTCTGGCCTCAGAGAAGCAGGTGGGCTGCAGCATGTCTACACACATCCATTCGTGGTGGTTCTCTGCAGCACTGAGAGGGGTGAGAAAATTTGTCAGCCTCTGGGTGCAACGCTCTCCCACTGATTAGCACACTCGGTCCCACCAAACATGGACGTGGATCATGGAGAGGGCATGCCGCACTCTCTTCAACCAGCGCTTATCCCTCCCTGACTGACTCCCCCCAGGACACTGTTCCAGGCTCTGACCTCCTCCGGTGGCACCTGCGTATTGTCATCACTCTGCCCTAGAGCATGTTGACCTGGGTCCAATGGGTTCCTGTCTCAGGGCCACCCCATGCAGTGTGGAAGCAGGTGCTGTTGGTCCTTGCTCCATTCTCACCATTAACTTGCATCAGGCCATAGTGACTCAGAGTTTTCTGGGCTGCTTTTATTGAAAGTAGATCCCCAGGCAGTTCTTCCTGCCCTCCCCCTCCCCTCCACTGCCCCCGACTGGCCGCTCTGCTGATCCCTTCTCGAATCATAGCCACACAAGAGCCTCCAGGCCAATACTGCTTGTACAGGGAGTGCTTTGTCTGGGATTCACAGCCCGCTCGTTAGCCCAAGAGGCAAGGATGCCACCACTCATGGAGCAGTTTCTGTTGCTCACCATGTAAGATGCATTAGTTCTGGTCTACAACAGATATTGATGCAGGGACTCATCCACTCCTTAACAAACATGCTCATGAGAGTCGCTGCCCCTGGATCTTCACATGGCTCAGGGTCCTTTCTGTTCATTTAGCTTGCACCATTTCAAGACATGCTACTTTTAATTGCCTCCTATGGATGCAAAAGCTGGACACTGAATAGGGAAGACTGAAGAACAATAGACACATTTGAGTTATGCTGCGTGTAAAGAATACTGAAAGCTACAAGAACTGTCAAAGAAAAAAAAACAAATTCTATTAGAAGGAATACAACCAGAAAGGTCCTTAGAAGAAGGGTAGTGATATTTCATCTCAAATTCTTGGGATGTGATAAGAGACCAATCCCTGGAGAAGGATAGCACACTTAGCAAAGTCAAGCAGCAGCAAAAAGAGGAAGGTCCTTGACAAGGTGGATGGACATAGTGGCTGCCACAATAGGCTCAAACATAAGAACCATCTGAGCTTGGTGCAGGACCAAACTGTGTTTCGTCCTGTTGTACAAGGGGTCGCTATATGTCACAACTGACTAGACCACATATGGCAGTCGTGTACTTGATGTCAATTTCATGACTGGGATGTAGGGGTGGAGTCCAGCCTGTCAGTCTGGAGCTAGCCAATGAGGCCTCTGTGTGGGCATGACTTTCTCCTGAAAATCCTGCAAAATCTTGCAGCATTTCCCTCGTGGAGATGAGAAACCATCTTCCCAGTTGTTGGAAGCTGCTTGACTGACAAGACAAGATTTCAGCGTCCAAGGAACTGGAAGAGCCTGAGGAGAAGCCACACAACCTTACCCTGATGGAACCAGACCTCTGAAACCAGAAAAGCCACAGAGAGACCCCTGCCAGCACTGAGATGTTTCTATCACCAATGGATACTGCTGATGACCCCTGAGTCCTCAAAATGAGGAGCCATGAGGGGACCCCTGCCTGAGCCAGGACTCTGCACCCACTCGTCTGTGACTTCCTGACTCAGAAAGAGACTTTATGTACTGGTATTGGACATATGAGCTAATTATCGGACTTAGGACTTTGAACTGGACTGGATTGGGATCCTTTCTCAATGTTCCACTCCTCTTGTATATAAACCTTTCCCTTATATCCATATGCGTGTCTATGAATTTGTTTCTCTAGTCTACCTGGGCTAACACACTGCACCTAACAACAGCTGCATTGGAAGTCATTCCCATCCCCACCATTTTAGACAGCCTAGGACAAACAACATTCAGTCCACATTGCTGAAGCTGTCTAGCCTAACGAGCAGGATGCTCTGCTCGTGTGGGAGATGATATCCTTGCAAACCAGCAAGATGCTGCAGCCGTGGACACAGGAGCAGCCCCCAATCCAAACACTGACTGCCACAACTCCTCACACCCCCTCTGCTTACTGTCAGTAAGCAGTTTAGGGTCTGACATGGGTCCTCCCCTCCCTCATTCCTGTGATTTAATAAGGGGGGCCATATTGGAAGGTGATGCAGTTACTCCAGTTATTAGAGCATTGCCTTTCTGGGTTCTGCTTAAGGGAAGTACAGATCGCTTCTCGAGAGGCATGTGGAAAACCAGAGAGAAAAGCATCCCTCGCAGTTAATCCATCCATCTTCCTCGAAGACATGTCAACATGTGGAGTTTATGAACGAGGGGCCGTGTTAGAGAAGTTAGACGCTCTTTCTCAAGGTTACCAGCAGATGAAGCGCCAGCTACCTTGTGTTTATTTGTTTGCTTTGGGTCCTGATTGCTTGGGTGTTTGTTTATTGTTGTTGCTGTTATTACAACTGCTTTTCCTCGGTGGGGCCATTGGAGCTTGTTAAGCACCTGTAAGTGGGCAGTTAGGGGAACACACCAAAATGTGCAGATGAATATTTAATAAGCAGCAAAAGCAGAAATACAGTGGGGATTGGTTCCTCCACGAGAACACAATTTCATTATTCAAGAAATTATTTCCCCATCAATATTTCAGAATGTTGGGAAGGAAAACAAAATCCAAACAAGTGGACAGAATGGCCAGCATGCCTGCCAGCACTTGGCAGGTTGAAAGCGTGTTTGGTGTCTGCCCAGTGGTGACCTCCAGTCCTGCTTGCAGTCCTGCAGTCTGGAATCCATGTTTGGGGTCCATTTGCAGAAATGGAGCTATTTTGTTCTCGTCATAAGGAGGTGGGGAAGGCTTAATTAGTCTGAAGGGCGTATGAGCTCTTGTGTGATCAGATGACAGATCCAGGTCCATCCCGATACTAGGAGCTTAGGAATAGATCTGTTACTTTGGTAGATGGTCTGAGGGAAAAACAACAACTCTCTCTTTATATGACTTTTCATTCTTGTGTAATGCACAGTACAAGCCAAGCAGAGTAGCTCTCTTAGCTACTGATTCAGGTGGGGGTGATACATATGGTAGATTGATGCAGTGGCTGCATCAGTGGGTCAGTGAGCTCAAACAAAAGAACAATTGTGAGGATAACACAGGACCTGGCAGTGTTTTGTTCTATTGTACTTAGGGCCACTGTGAGTCAGAATAGGCTCAACAACCACAGCAACAACACTATGTGCTAGGCAAGGAGCGCTGGTGGGTACAGTGTTAGCCTTCTAACTGCTAGGTTACCAGTTAGAAACCATCAACCACTCTCCTGGGAGAAAGTTGAGCTTTCTGTTCCTGCAATGATTGACAGCCTCAGAAATTTACAGGGGCACTTCTATTCTGTCCTAAAGGGATGTGATGAGTTGCTAAGAGTGAAGCCCTAGTCTATGGGCAGAAAGTAAAAGTAATGGCCCACAGAAAGATAGCTATTCCTGAGATAATTGCATTTTTGAAGGAGGGCTTTATTTCAGTTGATTAGCTTTGCCTAAAAAGCTGTCCCCCTCAGGGAACTGGAGAGTGTTACTTTCATTTACCTTTACAATACAGAGCATCTGGAACCTGCTCCAGTCTCTCACAGCAGAAGGACCAACAAGCCATTCACTGTTTATTGAATCTGCTGACCGGGAAATGAGTAGATGAATCCATAGCAGTTCCCAAGGGAGAGTGGCCATGACACATCCAGGGTGGGTTGTGTTGGTGGCACTTTTTTGGAATCAGGGCAAGAGAGCAAATCATCATGCAGAAAATGTCTCTTATATTTAAGTTAGGCATGCTGACTGTGCAATGTTTAAGCACTTTGTCACTACCAGAAAGGTGGGAAGCTCCAACTCACCCATTTTGTTGAGCAGGACAACTGATGAGGGGCTCCCATACAGGCAGCACCCAAGAAAACCAGTTTGGGGCAGTTCTCCATCACACAGGGCTGCCCTGAATCCAATGTCGACTCAACAGCATCTACCAAAATCATATTCAAGTGTTTTTGAAGCAGATGTGGAAGTTGGTTCCAACATTCTTTGGAAAAAGGAGAGTCTTAATATGGTTACCACTTTCCTTAACCATAGCCTAGTGTGGGCTAGGAACACATGGGCAACCTTTCAACATGAGTTGAAGGATGCTGCTGATAAAATGGCAACTCCAGCATCATGATAAGTGACCATCCACACAGATGTCACCTGAGAACATCACCATCTCTGGCAGAGGTCAAAGCCCTTCAAATAAGCCACTGTTGCTCATCAAAAGACTTCCTCAAAAAAATAATAAAAAAGACTTCATCCAAAATTTTTGAGAAAAAACTTTAGCAATGACACAACGGATGAGGAACTAATTACTAAAATCTATGGAATGCTGCAAAGCTTCCATGAGAAAACAATAGGAAATCCAATTAGAAAGTGGACAAAAGTCATTGACAGTTTATCCACAATGGGTACTCCAGTGGTTGACACATGAAAAATGCTCATAAAATGTCTATCTAAGGACCTTCTTCCCATCCTCACCTCCAACCCCCTTGGTCAGTGAATCCTGTACTTCAGGTAACTGGAAAGTTGTTTGAGCACCTGAGGATTCCTGAATAATTAAGGCAAAATCATTACCAAAACTAAAGCAGGAAGAGTATGCTGTATGCAGATATTTTAGACAGTGGTCTCATAAAAGCTCATCAATGACTTGCCCAAGGTCACTCTGATAATCAACGATGAATAAACCTGATGTTTGAATCTTACTGCTTAAATCAGATCAAAACTGCTATCAAAGACCTCTTCTGAGTATTCTTAAGCAAAGAAGTCCATTTGAGAACTATTGTCTCACATCCATGTGAAAGCCACACAATGGATAAGGATGGCCAAATCACTGCCCTGGTTCTGATGTGGATGAAGAATAGTGAACACACCATAGACCAACAGAAAAAGGAACAAATCTATGAAAGGACAGCTAGACTGCTGGTGAAAGTTTGTCTTCTTTGACCTGATGATATGCTCCCATGAAGATGAAACCCAAGGAAACTAGATGGGGCAGTTCATCTCCATCATCCAGGGGTCAGCAAGCGTCCAATGTCAACTCACTGGCATCTGCCTAAATCAAGAAGGATCCATTCTTGAGCAGGGTATCGGACTTGATAAAGCAGAACATGTGCAATAGATAGGCAGCACCTCCATGCGACAAATTAACAATAGATAATAGACTGCAACAGTAGACTCAAACACAACTGAGAAGGCAGTGCAGGGCCTGGAAATGTTTCACTCTGTGGTACCAAAGGGTATCATGAATTGAAACCAACGCCATGGCACCTGATAATGGCACAGCAGTGCCCTTCTTAGGTGTGTGACACTTCAAAAAGGGACTACTTGTCATCAAGAGATAGTGCAGAGAGTTAACTAATGCATGCATTCTGCCTTCACGGTGATGGTGGTGGTGATGATGATGATGATTAGGATAGTGATGATTATGATGTCAAGGCGATGACAAAGATGATGTCACAACATTCAACACTTTTTCTACCCAAACTTAAGAATGGGGAGAATCCTACGGTGAGTGTGAAATTCCATTCCACCACTCCCCTCCAACAATTAGCTGTTTAATGTGCTTAACTCGATAGTATATGCAGCAAAGTTGTTGGTTGTTACTTTTTAAAAAAAAACTTGAAAAATAATTACAAGAACACAGCTATAATTTACTGTCACAGCCTTGAGGAAGCCTTGTGCAACTGAAGAAGATACACATAAAGTGGTGATAAATTGAAAGCCTATTTGAAATATGCAGTCCTAGCGAGCGCTTCTTGGTTTAATTGCATTCTGCTTACATAACTAAAAGACCTAAATTAAAGCATAATCATGTTTCTAATGATTTTGCACCACCTCCCTTCCCCCAACAGAAGGAAGCTCAAGGTGCTAAAAGAGCTATGCTTTGGGACCCAGATGACTAATGTATACATTAAGCATGCAGTTCCTACATTTATTTACATAAGTGAAAGACGAGGCAAAAATTCCCTCTTGGAGTCCTTGAGCCCTTCTTCATGCTTCAGGAGGAAGACTTGCTACCGATTTTCCCCTCCAATGCATGCGAGCTGGGAGTTCTCCAAGGAAGTAACACCAGGTACATATTTCAAAAGTTTCAGTAGCTCAGCACAGCCTCTGAAATGCTGCGAATATGGAACACACTCCAGTATATCAAATTATCTTTATGAAATCTCTCAAAATCAATGGCATTATATTCAAAACCAGCCACAGCAGGCGACATCCAGCAGAGCAGAGAGTCACTGAGGTTACCGAGAACTGTGGCTTTCTTCTTAATAGCACTGTTTTTCCGGTACATGGACTTTCTAAATCATCATATTCTGTTTACTCTTTTAAGGACCTGAATGGAGCTTAACCATTTGGAGGAAAGAAATCAATTCAGCTCTATCTTGATTTTGGTTATTGTTGTTGACATTTTATTTCTTAAAGACAAAGAGCTTTAGGGATGGTTTTGAGACACAATTCTCATCCCGGGTTAAACGGGGTTCTCCTCTGGCTGCGGGGAGGCCAGGAAACCATCTGCCCCAAGTACACTCGTTGCATAAGCATTCAAAGCACTTCATCGCTCGCTGGGTATTTTGGTGTTCATAAGTATGCTCTTTTCTGGAAGGGTGATTGAAAATGGAAGCTGTTCTTTCTTTCAAATAAGAAAATTCTAGGGAACTTAGAGAACTTAGAAGTTTTACCGGGGATCCCTTGTGGCACAGTGGTTACATTTGGGCTACTAACTGCAAGGCCAGCAGTTCAAAGCCATCAGTTGCAACGCAGGAGGAAGCCAGGGCTTTCTCTTCCTGTGCAAAATCTCAGAGGCTGATGGGGGCACTTCTACTCTGTCTATAGAAGTGCTATGGGTCAACTTCAACTGGATGGCAGTGGACTTCACGTTTGGAGAACCCTGAGAAAAGGAGTGTTACTTCAGCTGCTGTCTATAAGGTGTGTCAGAGGGAATGATATAGACAGCTTTGAAAGGTTACAAAGGAGGAAACTGTGGCCATGGCTCATTCTCTCACTGTGAAAAGAGGAAAACAGGACAGAGAGAAGAAAACTATCATCTACCCAGCTATTCACCTGGATAGAGATGGTTAGGTCATTTACCCAACAGCTATCTATTGAAGGCCTGCTATAGCCTAGTTGAGGAACTCTGGTGGTGGAGTGAGTTATGAGGTGGGCTGCTAACACACAGTCATGGGTTGAAACCCTGGTAGGAGAAAGATGAGGATTTCTGCTCCTGTAACGAATTACAACTTCGGAAACATGCAGGGGCAGATCTACTCTGTCCAATGGGATTAATGTGAGTTGGAATAGAATTAATGGCAAGGTATCAGGGAGAAAATAAGGACCAAGGTGGTACAGCCTCTTCCTTTGCAGAATTTGCCCTCTGAAGGGAGAAGTAAGGGATTGTATAAGACTAAATAGGTGCTATCATGGGGCAACTCAGTGCTGCTAGGCAAGCACAATGGGGTATTTCACCTGCGAAGGCTTCCCATAAGAGTTGAGATCTAAGACTATAAGACAGCCTGGACCTTCACCAGACAAGGTGGTTGGAAAGATTACCACATGGCTTATATGTGCATGTGTGCACACATTCATGCACACACGTTTGGATGTGTGGAAAAATAGGACAGGATGCAAGAGGGAGTATATAAGACTATACAGGGCCATATGTTAAAGACTACTCTTGGAGTTCTTAGATTTGGTCCTAAAACCAGTGGGAACTAACGAAGAGATTTCAATCACAGGGACTGATCAGTTCCATAGCACAGACAGAAAGCCTCTCTCTGGTTGGAGGATGGGGAACAGATGGGTGAGAGCAAGCCTGGAGAAAGGAATGCCAACTTGGAAGTGATCAGACCACTCCAGGCAAAGTGTAAGTGAGGCTTGAGACAGAATAGGACCAAGAGAGTGGGGAGTAGTGGAAATATTCAGGGATACTAAGGAGAGGGACACTTTACTGGACTTGATGGTTAGATGGGGTGTGGAAGGGAGGCGAGGGTCTCAGCCACAGAGCAAATCAATATGCCTGATTGATACATCTGTAAAACTATATCCCTAAAAATTTAAATTAAAAAGTCTGCCTGCTTCATATGCACTTGACAACTTCATTCATATATATTTATATAAAGGTTTCATGAGTGCCTGTTCTGTGTTTGATACTGGTTCTCACCCATTTATATCAACACCAGCAAGAATATGTAACCTTCTGGAGAGAAATGGGGAGAGGAGAAAAGGAAAAAAAAAACTGAATTTTTACTCTCTTTATAAATGAGTTTAAATTCATGCTTCTTGAAGTTAGGGCCTTTTATTAGCGACTGTAAATCTCATCGAGACAAGAAGTCATGAGATTCTGAAATTGCCTTATAAATTAGCTGCTGGTAGTGAAACAGTTGTTTAGTTTGTTGAGGGGTTGGGGCAGGGAGGGATTTTGGTGTTGAAATAATTATTGAACATTACTGAACCAAATAATTAAACTGTGCTGTAAAATTACGGTTATGGTAATATTCCCATCATCATTTGTTTTGTTTCTCCTAATCTAAATTACGATTTTTTTGTTATTGCTTTGCCAAGCGACAATTTAACAGTCAAACCTGAAATTAAAACCAGCCTGCGAAAGTTATACAAGGTGATCCAATATGCTCCGCTGGCAATTATTCATGGCAAATAATATCACACAGCTCTTAAATCCTCATTGTAAAGCGAGCTGGACGCGTATCAACTAAAACCACAGGTATTTATAGGTATCAGAAGTGAAGCATGGCTCACAGAAACAATCAAAATGCAAAGGAGGTCCTGCAAAGTGCAAAATGGGATCATTTTGGAATATCAGATGTCAGTTCCTGAGGAACACCAAATTCCAGTCGTGCTGACAAGGGAGAAGGAGCCAGTGTTCTCCAGCAAAGCACAGGGAATGCCATTCTCTCTCCTGCACAGCCCCATCCCAGTAGGAAGTGACTGGACCACTTTGTGCTTTTTGTCAGTGCCATTCTGGGAAGAACAGTGTTCTCTGGCCAAATATTGAACTCACTTCTGAAACCAAACTCAGTGCCATCAGGTCAATTCCCACTCACAGTGACCCGATAAGAGAAGGTAGGACAACCCTTGTGGGTTTCTGAGACTGAAAGTATTATTTTTATTTTTTAACTGTTTTATTGATACCTGAGCCACATATAACACAATTCAGTAGTTCAAACATATCCAGAAGAATTGTACAATCATTATGACATTCAATTTCAGAACATTGCTTTATCCCCATGATGAAATAGCTTCTACAATGAGTTGTGTGATCACCTTCAGTTCCAATGCTCACTGCCCCTCCCACCTTGTTTCCTCCAGAAATCTCCTCACCTTCTCCATCTCCTCCCCCTCAACATTCCTTGCAAACCCTTGTATCAGCTATTATCTCTATGCACCCACTCCTTCTGTGCTTCCCAAACTGCTAAACCCAACAGAAACAACAAGGAGCAAAAATGAAATGAAGTGCCAAGGATAAAACAATCATAATATAAAGATAAAAATGCAGAGTACGACAAAAGTGCCACCATCAGTATTTTAACATCCCGAGAAGAAGTTTTTGTCATGGAACAAGCAATAGATCCTGGCACGTAGAACAAATTCAGGGTGGATCTAGAAGGAGGGCAACTGACCAGAGACTGAACCTCTTTGAGTAGAAATCTTCATCTTCCTCCAGAGGAGTGCCTGGTGGGTAGGAACTGCTGACCTTGTGGTTAGCAGCTCAACATGTAACCCATTGCATTTTAGGAGAGCAGAAAATGAACCCATCCAAAGGTTCTCCCATAATAAAGGTGATGGATTCAACAATCAATTTCATGATCTTCATTCTTGGAAGTTGAACTCAGAGAATGGTAGGGAGAAATCTCAGGGCCTTTAATAATAGTTTCCCTTGAGATTAGTGAGTTGTCTTGTGTCTGATGACAGGAGAGGAAAAACCTCAAGGAAGGGACTTAGGTGTTTTGTTTTATTTATTTTTTTTGAGTGATGGGAAATAATCCCTATTCAGAGTAGATCATCACCTGTAGCGGTCACAAGCCTATGTTAATTTCATGATTGAGATGTAGGGGGTGGACTCTAGCCTGCTAGTCTGGAAATAGCCACTGAGTAGCCAATGGGACCTCTGTGTGGGCTTTCTCCAGAGACTTCTGGGAAATCTTGCGATATTTCCCTCATGGAGATGAAAAGCTATCTCCCCAGTTGTTGGGAGTTAGTCTCAGAGACGATGAATTATGGACAAGACAAGATAGCAGCGTCCAAGGAGCTGAAGGAGCCGGAGGAGGAGCCACACGGACTTATCCTGATGGAACCAGACCTCTGAAGCTGGTGAAGCCACGTGGAGATCCCTGCCAGTGCTGAGTTGCCTCTACCACCACCACTGGATGTTGTTGATGGACCCTGAGCCCTGGAAGCAAGGAGCCATGGGGAGACACCTGCCAGCGCCGGGATACTGAACCCACTGGCCTGTGACTTTGTGAGTTGGAAGGAGACTTTATAGACTAATATCAGGCATATGGGCTAATATTGGACTTATGACTTTGAACTGGACTGGACTGGAATGCTTTCTCAATGCCACATTCCTATTGCATATAAACCTTTCCCTTATATCCATATGTATGTCTATGAGTTTGTTTCTTTAGTTTACCTGGACTAACACATCACCTTTCCCCTAAATCCCGTGGAGCAGTTGGCTCAGGAGACTTCAAAAACCCACTGGGAAGGTCCTTGGGAAGGGCACATGGTTCTTGCCTCAAGGGTGGCCACAAGGTTGGCAGTGCAAACCTAGTCAGCAGCAGTGCTGTGGGAGAAACCTGGAAGCCACCTTCCATAAAGACCATAGCCTAGAAGATTACATGGATCAACTCTGCTCTGCAACCCAGGGGTTCTCTTTGGTCACACATCAGCAAACAAACAACATTCACAATCCAAAGCCAACCAGTCAATGAACCAGCCAAACAACCAGCCAAAGCAACCACCAACCAACATCCAGCTACCCAGGAGCCAAGCCAATCAATCAAACGACAGCCAACTAACCACCACCCACTCACAACTGAAGTTAAGGAGCAAGAGGGATTTGCCTCAAAGTTGATGCTGTTTGGAATTTTTATTCTTTCCTCAATCACTCAAAATGGAACTCTAGAGATACATAGACTTCTGCTGATGTCAGTTCTAGGAAACTTCTGGGACTTATTTTGAGGCAGATGACCACTAACCCCCATGCCGCACTTGTCCCAGAAATCAAAATTAAGGTAAAGTTACTATACTTTGAAAATACTATTTTACTCTTCTTTCTTCCATCACCCTACGGAATGCCCTTGGCATCACCCTACGAATTCCACCTTGATCTACCTTTCTTCCATTATCAAATGGAATGTAAGATTAGTAAAGACTAGCGTTCATAAAACCAGAGCCTGAAACTAAAAACATGTTAAAACCAGGCAACATCAAGTCTCCTTAATTGCAAAATGAAAAAAAAAAGAGCACCAATGCTAATAACTTAAGAGCTAGAGTTAGGATGGCTTATGATTAATTAATGACTGTGTAATCTGTGACCAGAGACCACCCTACATTTGACTTTTACACCTCACAAAGAACAAATATCAAGACTCACTATCTGAAAGGGTTTTTCCTGAATAAGCAGCCAGACACACAACACTTTGTCCAGAGTCAAGAATACAGTAGGTGTACAGAGGAAGTTATTAACAGTGACAAGAGGAGAAAATGAGAGGTGGGGACTTGAGGGAGGAGATAAGGAGTCTATAGGTCAAATGCACTGTTGCTATTAACTCCAAATTCACAGGAATGAGTTCTAGGGGTACATTTATTGAAGAACATGTTTGCGAACCAGAAAGTCAGTGGTTAACTCACCTGTGTCTCCATTGTCGAAATGATCTGGTAATATGTTCCTATAAAAATTGTACTCTATGAAAGCCTGTGGGGGCAGTTCTATTCTGTCCTATAGAGTCATCATGAGTCATCATGGACTTGATGGTATGCCTCAACTCTAGCAGTCAGAGTGGTTTGTAGGCAGGAGGGTTTATATCTCACACCAAATGCTCCTGACAGTTTGGTTTGGGCTTCTGTCCCTTGTAGTCACTCAGACATGAGTTGACAAAGGACTCCATTTGTGATAGGTTTATTGTGCCAAGCTGGCCAATAGGAACATGTAGTGTTTGTCACAGTTTGCATTCAGCTGGCGGGGAGTGGGGGGGGGGGGGGGGGGGGGGTGGACAATGCACTTTCACAACTCTCCACTAGGGTTACATCAACTCTTCTGCCCTGTGCTACAATTTAGTCCAAAGGAAACTTGACCACCTTTCTCTTCCATGAAATATCATACTAGTCCATTATATTGATAACATTATACTGATTGGACCCACACAGGAGGATATAACAAAGACCCTGGATTCATTGGTACGACCTCTGCATGCAAGAGGGTGGTAAATCAACCCAATGAAGATTCAGGTACCCTCTACCTAGGTAAAATTTCTAGAGTTACAGTGGTGTGGGACATGTTGAAACGTTCTTACTAAAGTGAAGAAAGAATAAGCTATTGCATCTGGGACCCCGAACAATGAAACAGGAGGCAGAACACCTAGTGGACCTCTTCAGATTTTGGAGGCAACATATCCCTTGTGTGGGTGTGCTATGCTGACCTCTTTATCAAGTGACATAAAAGGCCTCCAATTTTGAGTGGAGCCCAGAATAAGAAAAGACTCTACAACAGGTTCAGGCTGCTCTGCAAGCTGCCTTGGCATGGGGAACATATGCTCCTGCTGACCCAATGGTGCTAGAGGTGTCAGTTGTCGATAAAGATGCAGTGTGGAGTCTTTGGCAGACCCCAATTGGTGAATCACAGTGAAGACTGTTGAGATTTGGGAGTAAAGTCCTCTATAGACAACTATTCCCCCTTTTGAAAATCAGCTGTTGGCCTGTTATTGGGCCTTGGTGGAGACCGAATGCCTCATCATGGGCCACCAAGTCACCATGAGGCCTGATCTGCCCATCATGAGTTGGGTATTATTTGACCCACAAACTCATAAAGTACACAACATCACTCCATTATTAAACAGAAGCGGTACATACAAGATCAGGTAAGGACCTGAAGGTATAAGTAAGCTGCATGAAGAAGTGGCCCACATGTCCACAGTCTCCACCCCTGTCACAGTACCTTCCTTCTCCCACTTTGCAACCATTGCCTCCTAGAGAGTTCCTTATGCTAAGTTGACTGAGGAGCAGAAAATTCATGCTTGATTTACTGATAGCTCTGATGATGGTGCCCTGCCTAAGTGGACAGCAACAGTACTGCAGCCCCTTTCTTGGATCTCCCTAAAGGGCAGTGGTGAAGGGAAATCCTCCCAATGGGCAGAACTTCAAGCTATATACCTGGTCATTCAGTTTGCCTGGGGGTAGAAATGGCCAAAGATGAGATTGTATACTGATTCATGGGCTGTGGGTAATAGCTTGGCTGGATTGTCAGGGAACTGGAAGGGTGATAGTCATATAGTCTATCAACTTGAGTGAAGGGGTTGAATCTAGCCTTTTAATCAGGTTGTAATTTGATGACCTCATTTGAATGCACAGCCAAGATAAATAGCTCACAGGAGGCCAGACCAACTTCCTCTGCCTTCCCTTTCCTGCTGTTGAGATATTTGGAGATGGAGGAGTCCCATGGAGTCTCATACCTGCATAGAGATGCTTCCACTGCCACTGAATCCATAAGACCTTCTACCTACTGGCCTGTGACCTTCCTGCATTCAGCATCATTGCATGGGCTGCCTGAGTCTAAAGAGGAATGTATGGATTAGTATCTGACATATGAGCTAATATTAGACTTAATCTGGACTGGGCTGGGATTTTTTCTCAATGTACAATTGCTCTTTCATATAAATCTCTTTCTTAGATACATAGATGAGTGTCTCTGGATTTGTTTCTCTAGCCCACTCAGACTAACGCATTATGGTGCCAGGAGTGGGGTATGAACCCATGCAGACATATGTCCATTGGACAGTTTAAGATACAGGAGAAATTTTCAAGGCAATGGCAAGAGAACAGTTACATGTTACAAAATGGTGCAGAGAATGCGTCCACCCAGAAGAGTATCAGATACTTCTGCGCACGTTTCATTGGGCAAAGTCAGTCACATGGCCAAGGTCAACTTCCCAGGGAAGGAAATGTAGACCTAGCCCAAATGTTCAGGAGAGGTGCTGACAATATTCATAGACCACCACATGGACCCAGTCAATGGTTCACGCTTCCTCCCCTTGACAATTTAACTTCAGTTACTGTTTTATTCCTAAGACAGATCATTATTTGAATGAGGCCAAACATGAAAGTAAGTAATTGAAAGAGGTGAAAAAAATCAGATATCAGTCAAACTGCAGAGTTGAATTTCATGGTACTTTCCTATCTTGTCCTGGCAAACCTGCCAGTTTGAATATAGAAGCCGTCAAACTTACCGAGGAGCCTTAGATGCAGCTTCTCTTTACAGGGACAGTATCTCTAACCCTCTTAATATCTCAAGCTCCTAACAGGACCCACTTTCTGTGCCTGACGAGGTAGTGCTTCTTTTTCTATGACTTAAATATGCCAAGGAAAATATTGGCTTGATGGTTTCTATGCAGGAAAAGTTCCATTGGCAGAATGGTTGACTGCGATTCAAACGGTTGGCCATTTGAACCCAGCAAGTAATTGCATTGGAGAAGAGATCTAGAAATAAGTTTGCATGAAGATGACAGCTTTGGAAACCCTAAGTGGTAGTTCTACTCTGTCACATGGGGCTCCAATCATACAACATGTAGGATGAAAGGGGAAGGGGCAAATGTCAAAGGTTGGGTTTTTATGAGTCAGAATTGACTGACAGCAGCCAACCACAACATAGGTTGTAGAATACGATGGGGTGGGTTGTTATGGGATTGGATGAGATAACATGAATTCATACTTGAAAATGTCAAATTCAAAGGTAAGAACCAACTCATGGGCCACAGGCTTGGTTTGGGGGTTTAAGGTCAATAGTGTACTTAACTATTTATCTGGGGCTCTGATAAGTATTTCACACAAATTATCTTCTTTAATATTTTCAACGCCCACATGAGAAAGACAGTCAGATCCAAGATTTTGGGCTGCCAATTTCATGTTACTCCTCTCCCATCAAAAGATTTTATGCAAAACTGCTTGACCCCTGCTCAGGAGCAAGAGAATATTTTGTATTCCTGGAAAGAGTTACAGTCTTGGAATCCCACAAAAGCAGCTCTACCTCATCCTACAGGGTCTCCATGCGCTGTAATTGACTCAGCGAGAGAGTGGACCTCTGTTCTGCTCAGACAGAGCTACAAAGCTCTGGCAGGGCCACCAGCATTGGAGAAGAGATCTAGAAATACGTTTGCATGAAGATGACAGCTTTGGAAATCCTAAGTCGTCGTTCTACTCTGTCACACAGGGCTCCAATCATATAACTTGTAGGATGAAAGGGGAAGGGGCAAATGTCAAAGGTTTCATGTAGACTGGTTTAAGCAGGAAGAGGTTGTCCTTAACAAGGGGACTGTATCCTGAGCACGTTTTATCCTGAATTGCCACCAGTCAACTTCTTGAACAAACTCCATTATAACGAGGGGCAGGGAAAGAGGGTTTGCACTGAATGGAAATATGCTTTCTCTCCAAAAGTGGGATGTTTATGGTGAAAATGGGAATATTTAAATGTTACCAAGACAAAACAAGACCTTGCTAGACAAACTGACAGGTACTTTTGACACTGAACAATTGAGACGCCACTGTTGTATTGTTAGCTGAAGTGCAGTCCATTTGGACTCACAGGGACTCCATGCAACCGAGCACAGCTGCTCCATGGAGCTTGTTAAACTGTCCTCTTCGTGGGGGGCAGATCCCCAGGTCTTTCACCAGCACAGCATGGAACTTTTCAGTGAGCAGTCAAGCTCAAACACCAAGTAATTTGTGAACGTATTCTGGCTGTCAGGTCCCTGATCCCTTTCTCTTTATCCCACCAAACCACCTGCCTTTGAAGCAATCCCCATTCCCTGCCCTCCTGAGGATGTCAGAGTAGAGTGTGCCAGAGGTGCTTCTGATGGTTTCTCTTTGTGTGGAGGGGGGAAAGGGCAGAGCCAGGCTTGTCCTCAGCTTCCTCTCTCGGTGGACTTGAACCAAGAACCCTTCAGTTAGCAGCCAAGGAGTTTCATGATTTGTGCGATCCACAGTCTCCTAATCCAAATGAATCTCACAGTCTACCCACAGTGACCCTGAATGGTGAAATAGAACATCCCAGAGGGGTTCCAAGGCTGTGGAGGATTAAGAACACAGATTGTTTCATCTTTCTCTATGGTGTGATTGGTGGTTTTGATGTGTTGACCTTTCAACTTGCAGTCCATCATTTAGTCCACTGATCCACCAGGACGCCTTTCATCTTCATGAGTTGCCCCCTTACATGGGAAACTTCCCATTCAGTAGAAATCTCATCATTCTGTGGGTTCTTAAGGAGGACCCTAGGCTCTGGAGAAATACTCCCTTGATGATGATCAAGGGTTATGGTAAGGGTGGTCTGGAAAGAGTCACTGTGACCACCCACATCTAAAAGAAGGGACCCAATCGGGGTTGGCCCAGGACAGCTGTATGATTGCCTCTGCAAGACCCAGCTAAGAATCCACAAGAGCATCCTCTCTATTTAGCTCCACAAGCTAAAACCCAATTGCTTTCTGGGAAATTCCCTTTGGACGTGTTTCTGTTGGTTAGGAGACAATCATTAAATACAAGCTCGAAGTCCAAGGAGCCATTGAATTTTTTTTCTGTCTTTTTTTTAGTTCTTCAAATACTGACTCTAACTAGAGGATTTAAAAATACTTTGGTGTGTGTGTGTGTGTGTGACAATTTAAAACCTCGACCTTTAGGTATTTCCAAGAAGCTCACAATACTTCAGGGCCTGTTTCTTTTTCACGACACTTTTTGTGGCAAGTAGAATGTATACAAAGGTCACAGCCTTAGAGGAACCCTCAGAATTTTAACACAGCCCTTTAGTCAAGTGAGAGCATTTTTTTGTTTTTGGTTTTTGCCTCAAAGGTTTTTGCTTAACCCATGGACATGGAGATGCAAAAGGAGATGAAGGGTTGGCTTTGGAATATTTATTAATTTTTCCTTCTGTCCTCCTCATGACCATTAATAGCTTTCCAAGAGAACATAACAAGCATGGATATGTTTTCTTATGGCTTCTTTAACCAAGGTTAAAGTCCATCAGTCCTGTCCACAAAGGAGAAAAGAGGTAGGAAAGTAATTTATTTTTTTTCATGCACATTAACAAGTAATGAGAACAGACTGAAGGAATAAAGACCCTCCCTCTTGTAAAGAAGCATGCAGATTATGTAGGAAATGAAACAGGGAAAGACATTCCAAACCATACCCACTGCCATTACAGTGACCTGATATTGGGTGTCCAAGGTTCTTTTCATGTAAAGATGGGTATCTAGAAAATGCTTTAGGGCACTTTGTGATACACGGGGATGATACATCTTGAAACTGACTCAATGGTACTCATCGCAACCACCATCTCCACCTCCACCTTCACCACCTCCACCACCTCCTCCATTATCCCACCATCATCACCACCTCCACCACCACCACAACCTCCACCACCAGCACCAGCACCACCTCCTCCACCACAACCCCCACCACCTCCACCTCCACCTCCACCTCCACCACCATGAGATCCTTAGACATCATAAAACTCAAAAACTCAAGCTTACTCTCATCCGGCTGACTCCTACTCAGAGTGACCTTTCTGGATCAGCTAGGGATGACTTGTGGGTTTCCAATACTATGAATCTTTACGGGAGTTGGAAGTCTCATACTCCTCCCGGTTTACATCATGAGGAAGAATAAATATCATGGTCCATCCCATGGACCATGGGATAAACATCGCAGCCCAGTCCAGATCAAGTCCCCATGTCCGATATTAGCCCATATGTCTGATACCAGTCTGTAATTTCTTCTTCTTTTTTTTTTGGGGGGGGGGCATCACTGCTCTCCGGTGTGGGAGTAGGAGGCCCAGCCCCACTGCTGGAATTGAACCTCCGTCCCAGTGGGCCGCAGTCCCGCGCACAACCACTATGCCACTGGGGCTCAGCCCCCGTCTGTAATTTCTTCTTCAGACTCACACCACACATGCAATGACACCGAACGCAGGACGATCACAGGCCAGGAGGTGGAAGGTCTTGTGGATCCAGTGGCGGTAGACAGTATCTCAGTGCTGCTGTGGGTCTCCGTGTGGCTCCTCCAGCCCCAGGGCTCTGCCTGC
>PVJH01010123.1:0-75356 GCA_004026705.1 Nesogale talazaci | reverse complement strand
TGAATTCCAGACAGTACACAGGACTTTCTTCCGGGGCTCGCTTGATCAAAGCACTGGGTTCCTGGGAGCTTCTCTGGAGGTCAAACAGCTACACATCATCTTCCCTACAAACAGCTGTGAAAACCAAGGGCTGCACCTGGGATCAGGTCCTTTGGGGAGAGCTGCAGTGAGGTCACTGCAGTGAGGTCTAGGAGTCAGCATTGACTCGATGACAGTGAGCTTAGTTTTTTAAAGATAATGTCGCAGATTATCTCAAATAATTCTTAAAGGAAATAGAAGATTGAAATTAATAGAAAGGATGAATGATCTAAGATGAATACTGAATCTAAAATATCACATAGGAAAAGAGAATGAAAAGAAACTCTTTGAAAGAGAAAAAATCTTAAACAGTACATGTTGTTGAAATAAAATATGAGTTTAAGAGGAGGGTGACTAAATTGACAAAAGAACAAAGGGTACAGTTCAAAAGTAACTGGAAATTTAAGAAGAGCTGATAACATTAATAATAGATGTATTTATATTAAAACAATTTTTCTAGGTGAGTTAATCATTTTTTTCTAAACAATCTTGTACTGCTTTGATTTATTGATTATCTACTATCTGTGAATTTCTTGTATTTTTCTTGAATGTTTTTTGCTTGTCCTCTCTAATGTCATTATAACTATTTGGCAATACATTGCTGGTGATATTATTACCTAGATATTGTTCATTGCTAAGTCAAATGGTGCTTCAATTTTAATATGATTTCTTTGCTGTCAATGAGAGTTAAGAATTGTGTGTGTGTAACACAAAACAAAACAAAACAAAAGGCCACCAAGTTCATTCCAAATCATAGTGAGTCTCTATAGAGTTTTTGAGGTTGTAAATCTGTATGGGGATATGCCCACCATGATCCTATATAGAATTTCTGAGGGTATAAATCTTTCAAGGAGCAGGCATTCTCCCTTTCTCAAGGCTTGAATCTATTAGCCTTATGGTCAATAGTCCAACATTTGCACAACAGTGCTCCCAGAAGTCTTTTGTTTCTTCTTCTGTTTTTAATAACAGTTTTCTTGGCACATAATTTACATATCATACAATTCAACAGCTCAATCATTCAATTATATCAAGGAGAATGTGCAATCATTACCGTTTCAACTTTAGAATACATCCCTAGCCCTCTCCTCCCACCCCTTACTCTAGTTCTACTCCTTCCTCCACCCTCCCACCTTCATTATTTATTCCTGAAATTCCCTTCTCCTCCCTATCACCCACCTTCCAGCCCTGTCTCCCCTATCAACCCTGAATCAGTTACAATCTCTATGTACCCACTCCACCTGGGTGACACAAAAGTAATATTGCTAAATAGTTATCAATAAATACACTTGAAAATATATCAACTGATTTGCTTTGGGCATTTAATATCATATGCTACATTTTTAAATTTCAAATGCTCAAATATTTCATGTGCTGTTTTCTCCATTCCATTCCATTTTGGGTGCTTTCCGAGTGTGCAGCACTGAGGTTGTAATGGAAATGCTACACCTTTGCCTGGTTCCAACCCTTTTCTTTGTCCCTACCATTAGCTGAAATGCACACAACAGAGGGAATTGGACTAAATTCTTGTCTAAATTCTCAGCAAAACTACGTTCTCGATATTTCGAGAAAGCTATTTTGCTATTTTGCTTAGAATTGTGATGGCTCACTCCATTGTCTTTTGGTTTCTGGAGCTTCCTTGAGAAGTTGGCTTGATGGTGTGTGGATATTGTGATTGCTGTTTCATTATATATGGACTGTCGTCTCTTTCTTTGCTATGTTCTTAACTCTTCATTCCCATAATGTCATTTTTTATATCTTGAGAGAGACCTAGTATTGTTGTTGTTATTTTGCCTATTTCTTAGTCACTTTGCTTCCCTTTGAAACTGGAAACAGGAAACCTTCAGGTAAGTGTTCATGTGATAAATTATTTATCTCTCTCCTCTTTTTCTGGAAATGTGATTAGTCCAATGTTGGATATTATAGATTGGTCTCCTTGTATTTCATTTTGTACTTTTTAACCTATTTCACTTCTTGATAAAATTTCATTTTCCCTACTATTTACTTTCTACTATTTATTATTACCATGAATGAACTATTTCTATATAAATAGTGCCTTATTTTCCCTACCATTACCCAGAGGTAAGCATGCCATGTTTTTTTCTCTCACATAAATATGTTTTAAAAAATGACATATATGTGAAGCTTATGAAAATTCTTCAAAGGAGGGGATGATTGTACAACTGTAGAAGGTATATATTATTGGTACATAAATACAGTATTTTAACTATGATATTGTTAATTTGCAAAAACCCTTTGTGACTCTTTTCTTTTTATAACACCATCTTAATTCTAGGAGAGACAATATAATACATTGGTTAAGAGGGTACACTTTAACCAGATACCTGAGTTCAAATCCTGGCTCCACCATTTTTACTAACAAAACCGTAGCAAGTTACTTACGCTTTCTAGAAAAAGGACTTAATGGCAAAGTTTATTGCATATATATCTTGGGATTAAAAGAGACACGATTCATTATCAAATTATTGTTAGTAAAGTGCCTGGCACATCGTAAAAATTAGATAAGCACTAAGTAAGCATAGATATGCTATTTAGTTTCTATAAAATCTTTGACTTTTCTTTGCTTCCTTGTCTTTCTGATTTCCATTTTGTTGTTGTTGCTGCTGCTGCTGCTGCTGGCAGTGATTTTATTTTGTTTTTAAATGTCTCTTACGTGAGACTTTCTTTAAATATGATATGATTTCGTTGTTGATTTACCCTAAAGCATTGTAAGAAATTCTGACTGAGAATGCTCTAAGAATGCCAGATAACCATGAAACAATGAAGTCTTTTGAATAGGTAGACTGTGAATGGCAGTTTGGGGCAGTCTTTCTCTGAGAAGCCAAAGAAAATCCTCCCGTCCCTTTGAGACTGGCCTTCTCCCAGCTCTACAATGCTGGGGATCCCAGAGAGGCTGTTAAGTTTACAGCCAGTCACCCGATTTTCAGTCTTCTGCTTCTGGTTGTAGCTAACTCCATTGCAGCTAAATCTAATCCCCCACTTGCTTTCAATTATGCAAAACACTAATTGTCAGTTTTGCTAAGTATATTTTTGCATATTTTGGCAAATGTTTTAAGCATGCTCTTTGAAACATCACTTTTCCCTCGTTTCATCTGCTAAGATCTCAATTATATGAAAAATTTAGCTGTTTACTTAAAAAATATCACACTTATCCATATCTTACAGTTTTTAAAGACTGATGTAAGTATAAAGCTTCCAGTGGGATTCATCACTAAAATTCTGGGATCCAAACATAAGACACTTATATTGAAGCTCATTCTTACATATAAGTAATATAATGGTCTTCTCTCCATATTTTGAGATACTTCTTACAAACATAGAATTACGGTATGCAAAAGAAAATCTATTTCTCTTTTATTCTTTATAGATACTCTGAAATAATCTCAGTCATATTTTAATTTAAACTTAAAAATAATAAGTTAATATAACTTGATGCCATTCTAGATTGTGTGTCATGTTGCAGAGGAGACATTTTGACATGGATACTCCAGTGTTTATCTACTGATTGAATTGAATATAGCACAATTTTTTTTCACATCTACTGCCAATCAAGCCATTTTATTGGGGAAGAGTGCAAGAGTAAGGTTTGCTATAGTGATCAATAGGTCATGATCCTCTGCCTTCATCAATTGGAAAAAATAATTAATTAATTAGTTAAATGAATTGATTAGTTCCTGCTACAGTACTGCTACGGAGAAAAAGAGGAAAGCCCTTGACAAAACAGATTGACACAATAGCTGCTACAATGGGCTCAAACAACAAAACTGTTCCGTGCAGGGTCTCTATACACAAAACTCACTGAAGGGCACCTACCAACAGCAGAGGTATCTATGAGATTCTTACTCATAAATTTTTTTTTGAGGGGGGTATCACTGCCTCTGGTGGTCGTGGGTGCTACCTAGTGCCGCTCCTGAGAACCACCGCTGGA
This sequence comes from Nesogale talazaci, assembly GCA_004026705.1. NCBI lineage: Eukaryota > Metazoa > Chordata > Mammalia > Afrosoricida > Tenrecidae > Nesogale > Nesogale talazaci. The sequence continues at coordinate 71,332 of PVJH01010123.1, read as the reverse complement.
TTTTAACCGCCAAGCCGGCGGGCCGCAGTCCAGCACTCAACCACTTAAGCCACCAGGGCTCAGCCCCTCCTAAATGTTTTTTAAGGAAAAATAAGGTCCTTTCTACTTCCTTTCTACCTCCACTCATCAGGAAAAAATTATAACAATTCAAGAATGTGTAGATTTCTTTCCAGATTTTAGTGTCTTAAAACTACTAAAGCTGAAGGGTCATAAGAGAGAGTAATTGTATAATACTAGTCATTTCAATAATCAAAACCCTTGGGGGGGGGGACTTCATCCCCCCCCAACTCTGACTTCAATGTAATTAAAAGATGAAATATTTTAATTGAGTATCACATTAACCCCAAATTAAATTATTAGAATAGGATTATGGGGCTGAGCCCCGATGGCATAGTAGTTGTGCGCGGGACTGTGGCCCACTGGAATGGAGTTTCAATTCCAGCAGTGGGACTGGGCCCCCTACTCCCACCACCAGAAAGCAGTGATTACCACCCCCCCACCAAAAAAAAAGAATAGGATTACGATGGATGTTTTCATGTGAAAATGCCTATCACAGCAAAATAAAATTTCACACATATAAACCATGCGTTACACGCACAAGCAAAACATTAAGAAAAGTCTCAGAATGATATCTTTCTCCTTTTAACATGAAGAGCAGAAGAGAAACTTAAGAGATCAGACATAGTAAATAGATGCACATTCCCTCCCCCACTCCACACATGTAGAGTGTAGTCAAGTTTCCTCAGACAGCGTGAAGCCACTGGAAAGCTCAGCTCCCAGAAACCCTCCTGTGTTCTAGTTCTTAAGTCTTTGTATATGTCATCTATGGGAAGAGAACGAAAAAGAGTTGATCATTTATAGGATTTTACAAATATGTGGCCTGCACCTCAATTCTATTATTTCTTATAAAAAACATTCTTTATAAAATATACAGCTATGTTTTTGATAAATGGGAGGAGGGTGTATTTTTATCTTTTACCAAGAAATATGTTACCAAATATTAAAATTATCATCTCTGCCCAAGAGACAGGAAAGCTTAGTGATTAATGCAAGCTGGTATCTGGTTAAGAGAACTCAGATTCACTGCTTTCTGTTCCAGGCCACAGAATGCTAATCACCAAAATTGGGCCCTAGAAATAATTATAAAAACATTCCACTGAAGAAGTTTGTCAGGGGATGCAATTTCCACCTGCATTGTAACCTGTGGTGGATGATAATGAGGGGACTTTGGGCTTAGGTTTGAGTTCAGACAAGCAATGTCAATCTCCATACAAGATTTGCCTTCTGCAATTCTAAATTCCTTCATTGTTAAAATGGAAAATAATTAATTTCTCAGAATAGATGTGTGTATGCCCTTACATGTATGTGTATGTATTTATAAAATATTGACATATTCAGATATTTGTATGTAGATGTGTGTGTATTTCTGAAACTGTTAATTCTAACTATCTCCTTCAAGGAAGGATTCAAGTTCCTCACTCTCACTTAAGCCTATCCCAGTGTGTGGTCACAGTAGGGGCCCAAAGTCCTGCTAATGTGACTCACTTCTCTTATCCAAAGGGCGTGCTGTGTCCTGGGGACTTTACCCTTTTGCTCCCAGAGTCCCAGGCCATGGTATTTGAATAAGCTCTTTAGTCCCAGCTACCAGTAGGGAAATTTCTCTGTGGAAACTTTGTTCTGCTTTCACTATATCTAACAGTGGATTTGTCACTATGCTTAAACTCTACTTTCTTTCCCATGACCAGAGAAAATATGCACACTTCTGTTCTAGATTTATCTGTGTCGTTCTCTTGCTTTCTTGCTTTCAGACACCCTTGAGGTATCTTTTTAATCGTTAACTTTTGTTCAAGATATATTTTCTTCCCTTCACTTTTCTACCCATTCTGCTCCTTCTCATTCTTAAAAATTGTTTGTTGTCACTCTTGCTGGGAGGCGCCTTCCTTCAACTAAAAGCATGTGGCATTTGATGGGTTTTGTTGTTTTGTTTACCTAAAAACGCAGACGCCAGACCCACTGATAAGTCCCACCCCCCTAGCAAAGTCATTGGTAGAGAGGAAGTCAGTAAGGTTGAACAGTGAATACATTCAACCATGTAAGTTTACAGACACACCTTTGGTCACCTCCCTGCATGATGATTAAACATCGTGAGTTTGTTGTATGCATAAGGAAAAAGGATTGTGGAAGGCAGAATAACTACATAGTGCCATAAAATAAAACACGTAGACATTTTGCAAGTCATAGACTATAAACTACTTGAGAGAAGGGAAAAAAAAAAAGACATTTTCTGGTGCTGAAATAGTTATCTGATGAGAATAATGCTGTGTTTTTTATTTATTTAACATATTTCCCCAAGCATTCAAAGCCTTTTAACAAATTATTTCACCCTAACAGCTGGCCTGTGGAATACTTATCCTGATCTTATGCATATGGGAAACTGACTGAGTTTCTCTTCTATCAAGTTGTTCTTGATTCCAGGACTTCAAATTCTGAGTTGATGACCTTTCTTATAAAGCATCCAGTGAAGTAAAATGAAATATCATGTCAGGGGCTGAGCCCCGGTGACATAGTGGTTGAGTGCGGGACTGCGGCCCACAGGCTTGGCGGTTCAAATACAGCAGCAGCTCTCCAGGAGCAAGGCTGGGCCTTCCACTGCCACCAGAGGGCAATGATACCCCCACACACACCAAAATACAACATGTCCTTTTAAAGCAATATCACATTGGTCTCCTACATTGACAGAGCTCCTGTTAGTCACATCTCCTAAAATCTTTTTCTTATACTTCTCTAGTTATGTGGGAGATAAAGTATAAAAACAAAACAAAAGAATAATGCTTCTCTCTTTAAAAAGAAAAGAGACTTTCTTTCCAAGGTGATAAATAGCTAAGAGGCAAACATGCCTCCTCCTCTTACTCTGTTTAAGTCCATAAGTCCATCATGTGACCTATACCTTTCTTCAGTCAGCAAAGGTCATGCCTTTTGGTGATAATTAGTAGATAAACAGAGCACACTCAGTAGTAACCCCTCAATCGCCATTAAGAAGGTACCAAATTAGAAAGGGAAAAAGTCATTTGGTGATTTTAGAATAGACCAGCTGCTTCCCACTAGCTTGAAAGACTCCCTCACACTTTTGAGGACTTTTCCTTGCCCCGTTTAGTGCCTTTCAGCAGAATTCTTTAATGTGGCAGAATGGGAAATCTCAAGAAGTTCCACCGCCTCAGAGGAGAGACATGTAAAGCACTGCTTTTAGACTCCTTACATTAGTCTAATCATGTCCCCAATTGTGGAGAAGGGTACTTGTCTTATATACTTAGTAAATATTTATTGAGTACACACTTTGTCAGTTACATGAAGATGAAAATGCATGGACACCATTTTCCATGTGTTTAGAGTCCAGAAGGAAGATGGGAAGGCCAAAGCACAATGAAAATCTAGTGAAATGTGTTCTATTTCAACCCACTGTACAAAGAGCTATGCAAGCACAGTGGGAAAATCTGTTTCTCATCCGCAGGAGTCATGTAGAAGGATACTTCACTACAGAGATCATGCATGAGGGAACACTGCACCAGATAGGCATTTACCAAGCAGAAAGAATGTAAAGGGACATTCTGACAACAGAAGAGTGACAGACAGGATCAGTGATCAGAGGGCATTTGGGGTTTGGAAGTGAGAAATATTTCCCTACAGCAAATGGTTCAATATGGGCTTCAACATGAAGAAATACTGGTGAAAGGGCTTCCATGAAGTTTAAGTGAGAGTGTGAAGAATTGGGGGGAACTGATGACTAGTAGAGTATGTCTAAAGTATTGCTACAGTAGTGGCAGTTCATAAATGCATGGGTTACTCTTAAACAAAGCATGTCTTAAACATAGAACTGTAATCAGTTGATGACTTAGGACCAGTTCTCCAGGCACTACACTTTCCTTAGTCTTTTTTAGTGTGTATTTGAAAAAAAGAAGTCTATATTAGTCTGAATTGACTAGACAAACAAATTCATAGACAATCATATATATTTGAGAGAACTTTATAGCAAAAACATTATTGTACACCATGAAAACATGCCAGATGCATCCAGAGCAAGACCCCAAGTATGATATTAGCCCATATGTCTGATACTAATCCCTAAATTTCTCTTTAGACTCAAGCCACCATGCAATGACATGGAATGCAGGAAGATCCCAGGCCAGTAGGTAGAAAATGTTGTGGATCCAGTCATGATGAAAGCACGTCAGCCCTGGTGCGATTCTCCACGTGCCTCCTGCAGCTCCAGGACTGTGGCTGCATCACCGTCACTCCATCACACTTCTCATCGGGACTGGCTCTCAGGGAGTGAGCATGTGTCCCGCCTCCAGTGCGCTGTGGATCTTCATGGCACCTCCAAAGGAGGTCAGCAAGCTGGGATCTGATCAACAGGTTGGACACAAGCCCTTCCCAAGTTGACACAGATTATGGAACTCTCAGAAGGTCCAATCAAAATTGACTTCCAAGGAAATTTGCTAGTTCAGTTGAAGTCAGAGAAGAGCAGTCAGCTCAAACCTACATGAGTTAATCTAGAGACTTTTTTCTGAAAAGTGCACTATAAGTCAACAGGGCTTTTACTATGAAGACATTCTAAGAAAAGGACCAAGAAAGTAGTTAAGGACCTGCTTATTCTTTACCTATAACAAGGGATATCCTGTTAGAAATTCACCAAGTCCTAGATATTCACATTTGTCATTTAGATGTGGTGCAAACTGAAGTGCTCTGAATTCTTTGGGAAAAGATTAGAGAGATGGGAACAAGAAGGCAAACCTGGACGAAGAGCATGCTGAGAAGCAATAGCTTCACATTTCGATATTTTTGTTTAATAGACATTTTATCTAAATGCTTTCTGACTTAGTCTCCTGGTACACCCCATATTCCCTTCCCATATGTGAAGCAACAAAGGATGAAAAAGATACCAGTCTGATGAACATGCTTTTATTAGAACCCTGCCATCTGAGTAATGTTACCCAGATAAAGAATGGGGCCCTGCTTTGAAATCCAACCCTGCTGAATCCCCTTATTTAATAATGTCACAATGAAAAATGGTGGTCCTTATACTATGGTACGGATGCTTGCAATAATTTTAAGATAGATAAAAATACAGTTGGAAATCTTATAACCATGAAATGAATAGAATTAATTTTCCAGTTGCAAGACACTTGGGTTCCCAGAATTGTTTTCCTTGATCCTTATCCTAATTGGATAAGATCTTAAGATGACGATTCTTATGGAAGTAAAAGGTTTGTTGAAACACACACCAAGATCAAAACAGAGGATACTGGAGTAAAATTGGTATATTTCCAAGAAATGTAACAAAATGTGATTAACATTGGTAGCTTTAATGAAAGCAAATGGCTTCTTTTTACTTGGGTAAGGAGCATTCAAACCTATGACATTCCTGAGGCTACATGCCCTTTGGCTCTCTTGAATCTTGAATAGTTTAAATAGGTCCTACAATAAATTCAAAAGATTTAAATATGTGTTCAGTATTACAAGCAACATAAATGCACAGGCACATTTTGCAAGTGCTATATCTTTGCTGGAGTGACAGAACCCACCAGAGAGCAAGAAGGCACTATTGCAGCATTCTTATGCACATTTTGCAATTAAATCACAGCCTCCTGGGACACAACATGTTCCACCTCCGTATATGAATAAATAGTGTGATTAATATAAAATATATCTTTTATTTTACTCATTGAAGGCCATAACAGAAGATGATAAAAACCATACTTAGTAGAGGGATTAGACATTACCTAACACATAAACTGTTTGTTTCTGATAGTGTTCTCTTAAAAGATAAATTTTAAATGAATTTCTTTTGTTTTGAGCCTGAAACTCACAGCATAATGGACTTAATTAAATGAGTTGTTCTACTACATTATTATCCCTAAATATGCATTGAAAAAACTTGCGTTGTATTTCGATGCATTAACTTTGGGAGGCCCCCAAATTTAAGATCAAAGGAAACAAGCTAAAAAGATTATGATTTGAAACCAGACTTGTTTGCTTTCATTATACCACAGAGCAAAAACCTTTGTACTGAATACAAATCACACGCAAATTAAGGGAGACATCTTGCAAGACAACAGCAACCACATTAATTTCCTGAGCAGTATTACACATGCTGACAGTACATTTCTTAGTGGTCAGTTGTACACATAATGTCTGGGTCTATCTATATCATTAAAAGACTGCCACGTTCTTCACTTGGTCTTCACCCCTTAAATCTACTGCGTTTTTCCACATTCTACTTTGCAATTATTTTTTCAAGCTCTTGCTATACTCTCAACAGAAATGTTTTTCAAAAGGGATTTCAGAAGAAAATTCTGAAAACTATTCTCAACAAGGAGCAAAATCTTTAATTTGTACACTTTAAAAACAAATGTTCAAACTTGAAAGGTGCGGGATAACACATTTGGGGGGGTGGGGGCATCGCGGCCCACTGGTGGTCGTGGGAGCTACCCAGGGCTGCTTCTGAGAGCTGCGTTGGATTTGAACCGCCAAGCCCGCGGGCCGCAGTCCTGCACTTAACCACTTATGCCACCCGGGGCTCAGCCCAATAATACATTTTTCAAAGATTGGAAAAGTAAATAAAATGTAAACGGAAATGTGTTTGGGTAGTGTGGTGGTGGTGCAAGTGGAAAAGGGTGTAGGGAGAGGGACAAATCATGGAAAAGATAAAGCCAAGAAAAAATGAAAAGTCATTTTCATTTGTGTTCCTCATATGGTGTGTGTGTTTGCTTGGCATTTTATACTCTATTTTAACAGTGGTCCCAGAGTAGTTCCATCCCTTGGAGTATTTTCTTTTTTTTGGCCGGTCTTTCTCTTATATGGCCACCGAGGGAGTTCAAATCACCCAGGTTTCCTTTACTAGCCAAGCACATAGCCATTACGCCACCAGACCCATATCTCATATGGAGGGCCTCAAAATGGCATGGAAAATAGCTTCAACTACTAATCTATGTTGATAACATTAATATGTTTGAGAATTCTGTGAGTCATAAGTTTTGAGGTGATTTTAAGGTTCTGAACACATCAATAAGCTCAACAGGATAACAATTTACATCTGAATCTGAATTGCTACATAGATTTGAGATACCATTTCCTAAAATAAGTATTTTTTTGCTGATAACAATAGATCTTGGTCATCTTCTATATGTCAACCATCAAACTAAGTTGCTTCACATAAAATCTCCTTTTTCCTCTTAATGATAAATCTAGGAGGAAGGATATATTTTTTGCACTACACAGAAGTGACTGGGAATTAGAGAGTGCTGGGACCATACCAGAGTACAAGTGTGCCATGGAGTCTAAATTTAAATGCAGAGTTGTTTGTCCTTTAATCCACTGCCTTTCTTTATCTCATCTTTTAAAATCCTCCATGCAGGGTGGTATAGAAGGAAGGCTATGCACAGTATACAATTTTGTTTGCTAAAACTGAGAAAGACTTAAAGTAATTGCTGATAAAGATCAAGAATTGAAATCTCCAATGCAGAATAAAACTTAATGTAAAGAAACCACACACCCTCACCCTTGGATGAGTAGGTCAGATCTTGATAAATGGAGATGAGGGTGAGCTTGTCAAGGATTTTGTTTTGCTTTCATCTGCAAAGTTCATGGAAACAGCAGTCTAGAGGTAACATAATCCCTTGCATTAGGCAATTCTGCTGCCCAAGACCTCTCAAAAATGACTAAAAGCCAGGATTTAACTTGGAGCATGAAAATGTAAGACCCATCCCCTAATATTTTCAATCACCTCATATGCATGTGAAAATTGGACATAAAATTAGGACGACAGCAAAAGAATCAATGAATTTGAGTTATGGTGCTGGTGAAGAATAGTGAAAGTATCATGGACTGCCACAAGGACATTGTGTTAGTCTGGGTTGACTAGAGAAACAAATTCACAGACACTTATGTCTGGATAGGAAAGAGCTTTATATATAAAAAAGCAATTGTATATTAAGGAAACATCCCAGTCCAGACAAGTTCATGTTCTTAAATCTGATTCTAGCCCATATGTACTATATGGGATTATAAATTCCTCTTCAGACTCACACACATATGCAATGAGCTAAATGTGAGAAGATGACAGGCCAGTGGGTAGAAAGTCTTATGGATCAGTGTTGGTGGAAGCATCTCAGCTCTAACATGGTTTGGCAGTCATGTGTTTATGTTAGTTTTATTATTGAAATGTAGGGGTGGAGTCTGGCCTGTTAATCTGGATATAGCTATTGAGTAGCCGATGAGGCCTCTATGTGGGTATGGCTTTCACCTGAGATTCCTGGGAAATCTCGCAATATTTCCCTCATGAAGATGAGAAGCTACCTTCCCCAGTTGTTGGGAGTTAGTTTCAGAGATGATTAACCACAGGCAACACAGAATGGCCGTGTCTGGGAGGCTGGAGTAGCCAGTGGAGAGACCACATGACTTTACCCTGATGGAGCTGGACCTCTGAGGCTGGGGGAGCCATATGGAGACCTCTGCAAGTCATGAGTTCCTTCTGCTACCATGGGATGCTGTTGATGGACCCTGAGCCCTGGAAGCGAGGAGCCATGGGGAGACCCCTGTCGGTGCCAGGATTCTGTACCCACTGACCTGTGACTTCGTAAGTCAGGAGACATTATGGACTGATTTCAGGCATATGGGTTAATATCAGACTTTTGACTTTGAGCTGGACTGGGCTGGGATGTTTTCTCAATGTCCTGTTCCTCTTGAATATAAACCCATTCCTTATATCCATATGCATGTCCTTGAATTTGTTCCTCTAGTCTACCCGGACTAACACACGTGGTCTCCACAAGAATCCTCCAGATCCAGGTCTCTGGCTTTATCAGCATAGCTCCATGTGGCTTGTCGACAGGAATGACTCTCAGGGAGACAAGCATAGAGTGCATGTAGCCTCCAGTGAGCTATTTATTTCTGTAAGGACTCCAAATGAGGTATTCAACCTCGAGCCCTTCACAAGTTGAGAAGGAGATTATGTAACTTCCACAAACACAGAGAGATCTGTGTTTGGAAGAAGAACAGCCAGAACACTTGCTCTAAAACAAAACTCATAGCTATCCTATAGGCCCAAGGAGAAGAGTTTCTGTGTGAATCCTAGACTATCTGCTGGTGCTTTTAAATTGGTAGCCTTGTGGATTCCAGTCACTAGGTCTCCCAGTCTTTGAAGGAAGATCCTTTGAGGCAAGGAGAGTGAGATTTTGGACATGGTAACAGGAGCGACCAGGCCCTGTAGAAGGGCATCGGGCTTGGTCAGGGGATGGACAGTGAAAAAGAAGGCACTGGATGAGATAAATTGAGAGAGTGACTGCATCAAGGGCCTCATATAGCAACAATTAGGAAGATGGCACAGGGCTGGGTGGTGTTCTATTCTGCTAAATAAGGCTATTATGAAGTGGGACCAATGGAAGGGTATCTAACAACAGGTTGACACTTAAGAGAACTTTTAAAAACTGAATTATATGGAGTCAAACTACCATAAAACAAAACAAACAAACAGACAAGCAAACAAAATTAAACTCACTGTGATCAAGTCCATTCTGATTCATAGCAACTTTAGAAGAAAGGATAAAACTGTCCCTGCGGGCTCCTGAGATCATAACTTTTACAGGAATAGAAAGACTCATCTTCCATCCATGGGACAGCTGGTGATTTCAAATGGCTGACCTTTAGCTTAGCAGATCTATAATTAACTATGGTCAACGCCTTATAATGCTACTTAAAAGCACGGGCTTGGAGGAAAGGCAAAAATAAATAAATAAATAAATAAAGAGTTGTTCATAGTAAATCAAATAAAACTCATGTATTTCTTTCTGCGCTATGTTGGTGCCATCTGATGCAGACAGAGAAACACACATGTACCATCTCAGTATCTCCTCAAACTTATCGTCTTGATGCAAACATTTTAGAATATAGAAATTATGATCAAACTATCACACAACCTTACCAAAATAAATTCGCTGGTGGTTTTAGCAAAGCTGGACATTTTCTTTGATCCTCTGACACATCCAATGATGTTCCCTCTTGAGTCATTGGCAGACTACTGAGTTGGGGACCTTAGGTCCTACAGAAGTGGTATACACATAGGATCACACGACTACTAGAATTATATTGTTTAGCAATTGACTTAAGCATTTATACCTGGGTGGAATTTATATATGAGGTGGCGAAGAATAAGAAAAGAAAAGAAGCACTCCTAAACTGGAAGGTTATGCCCAAATGAGTAAGAAAGAATGGCTTTTAATCAAACATTGATATTAAGTAGAAGACTAGAACGTGACCCACTTAAGATAATCAGGTTCTATTTGCATAGCTACTAAGGAATATAATGATTATGTAACAATTTTACAAGATTCTATATGCAAAATCACTCTGTAAAATCTAAAATATATGAGGCAAGTAGTCTGAGGGTTGGTTAAAAAGTTGGGGAATTTTTCTTCTCTGTGACTGATCAAAAGCCCCAAGCACTCACTGATGGGATTTTTTAACCAAGACAGTTTGGAAAGCACAGAAATAACTCTGGGGATTTATTGGCTGTACCCATTAGAGGTTCTGTTCACATTTCCAGCTGGTCATTAAGGCCATGAGTACTGAGAGTTCCCTAGGGCCATTCAGTGCATCCTTAGTGCCCTTCTTCTTTGCCAAGTTCTCATTGTAAGGTCCCTAAGGTGATATGACTTCTTACAGCAACAGGAAGACCTTCAGTGAAATCCCAGTGCAGGCCCTGAATAATGATTGACCTTGTGCATCTTCTTTAATCCTCAGAGTTGTCTCATTTGGAAAATTGAGTGCCCTACTTTACAGGTTTGCTGTGATTATAAGGTTTAATGATGTGAAAATGATATACATATGAGAAGTTCTCAAAAAGATTTTTGTGGATGTGAAAAGAACACTGAGAATTTAGAGAGTTGCAAATTGTTTTCTTCTACTTTATTATTCAGAAATGATTCTAAAATGTTGGGAATATGGAGTATGCTAAAAACTACCTATTCTATAAATTCTGACTCAGATCAGTATGAGTAGGCAGATGTTATCAAAATCTTTATGTGAGTCTGATGGACTGAAACCACACTTTGATAAATACATGTTAGAATGTAATGCTCATGCAAGTTTGTGAAACAGGAACTTTATAAAAAATTTGAAACATGAGATGTGCTGTGATTTTGTCGTTCAATTTCGTATCTCCCTTCAGACCCCCAAAGACCTCTGATTCTCATCTAAAATAATCTCCCAGGACCCCTCATAATTGAGACAACCATAATTTGCATTGATTTCATATATATTCTAGAATGAATATATTCTATATGGATATAACACAGAGAATGATTTATCTCAATGTCACATGTTGTAGAGTTTGGCAAGCCCTAAGGCTTTGGGTGAGACACGAAGCTTGAAGCTTCTTCTGATTTCCATAACTGCAGAGACAACTACACCCCAAATCAAAAGGTCCAAGGGCAGAGGCTAACAGGTTTTAAAGTTGGCAGATGATATTGTAGTCCCCGAAGACTCAATAACTGGAGGACCCCTAATAAGAACCGGACGCAGGATCCAAAGCAAGTAAACACTTAAATCATCGCCAGGGTGTCCATAGATTCTCAATGCAGGCCATATCCCTGAGGATACTTCTTTTACATTGGATCAGGACTGTGTTCAGAGTTAGGAACCCTTGGTGTCATGGGGTTACACTTTGGGTTCTAATCCACAAAGTCTGCAGTTTTCAATCACCAGGTCCTCTGTTTTCCTCCCCTAATCATGTGACATCAAATTAGAGCTGATAATATAAGTACACACCATCGGAGCATTGAATTTTTGCAGGACTTCCAAACTAGAGACTCAAAGACTACTGTTGACCAAGTTAACACAAGGCCTAGACTGTCTTACTTGATGTCCTTAGTTGCAAAAAGCAATATTTCACTTATAAGTAGCATGAAACAAACCCTAGAGAATGTGTAATGGCAAAATGTTAGGGGTAGAAGAACACTGCACATTTCTTTGTGACTAGTTTTAAATTGGATGATAGAAATTATTTACCAATTGGTTTCTTACAACCTATGGGTCTGAGTTTTGGGAATATTTCAATGTGCACCATGTAATATATATATATATATATATATATATTTCTATTTCTATTTCTATTTCTATCCTTCCCTACATGATAACATATGAGAAGGTGCCAACCTAAAAATGGATGTGATGGGAGGGGTACAGTGCAATTAGAATTTGTTCTACCAGGTCATATTGTTAACCAAGCTTTCTGTTAGAGGTTCTGAAAAGAATATGTAACAGGGTGCAACTAAAAAGGCCTGATTTGTGGCAGACAGGATAAAGATTTTGCTACCACAACAAGGCACCTTCTTGCCCAGCTATCTCAGTATACCAGTACAGAGGAGGTGTTGCCAGCCATCCAAACAGATATATTTGATGAATGTTTCCAAGAATGGAATCTCAGATTTGACAAATGTATTGACTGTAATGGAGAGTATTTTGAAGGTTGTTTTGTAGCAGTAATTTTTTTAATACTTTGAATACGTAGCTTGGAACAAAAAAATCCGTAGTACCAGCAAGACGGTGATCAGGAAGACAGCTGGCATCAGGAGTTCTGTTCACCAGTGAACAGGAGACTGAGCAAGAGAATTGGGTAAATAATTTGAACCCCCTTGGTCACCTAGAACACATCCACAACCAGGGATATAGCTTTTACCCACATTTAGTCTCATATAGGAGTCGAAGTGATCCAGGGAGACCATGACTCATGCAGCCTGCACTAGTACAATCCCCACCTCACGCCCCACTCACCATCATCACTCCAATGGCCCTATCAAAGCACCTGAAGCTGGCCAATTGTCCAACTGAGGAGCCTGCAGCCACAGTCAGATCCTGACACTGAGAGTGGTCTCTCTCTCTCTCCCCACCTGGCAGCAGCATGAATGGCGGGGGACTACACTCTGCCAGAGTCTGCTCATAGTTCAAGTAGCTGTGGCCAGTCTCTGCCAGCAGTTCATCGGGCACTGACCACAGTGATCGATCCCTTCCTTCCAACACAGCAGTGATCAATGCCACCAAATCAAGTAACCTTACTGTACTCACCCTCAGTCCCAGTGACCATGGCTAGTCTGTTATAGCTCTCCTTTCACAGCACATCATGTCACGAGTGACCCCTCTCACAGACTCTACCTACAACCTTGCTTACTGTAGTACGAACCCCAACCCACCCTCCTACCACCCCCATTTGGATCAGGCATCCACGTTTGAACTTCACTTACCTTCAGACCCCAACATAGACCATGACTGGAGATCACTAGGAGGGTTTCAGGAGTCTCAAATGGTCAACTCCAATACTTAAATGGAGTTTGTCTGTGATTCTCATACCCACGACTGGACTCCTCCACTGCTCCTGACCACAGAACTTCTTCAACGGGCCCCTCAAAACCCTCACAGCCTCTCCTTGGGATCTCTCCGGACCTCCTGAGATTGTCCAGAGTGCCATGCCCAACTCTACTCCCACCCCAGAGCCTCTCTGTAGGGCCATCTCTGACACCCAAGAATTCCCTGTAGAGCCAATTCTCATCCCTGGGACTTTTCCAGGAAGATATGGTGGCACTGGAGCTTCTGTGTTGGACCACTCCTGATACTGGGGCATACCTGCAGAGCCACCATGGCACTGCAATTTCTCTACTGGGTTGTCAACAGGCAAAGGAACCTCCTGCCATTTGACGAAAATCCACGCGACTCCTCTGCAGTGCAATGCAGCTCTTAAATTTCCAATCCAGAATAGACCAGTACCGTATCTATGCTGTCTGCCCACTCCAACCCTGATGGGCTACCCAAGTTGCTAGCCTCAACCCACCCTATAAAATTCCTTCTGCCAATGCTCCCCACAGACTCATTGCAGCACCTGACCTAAACAATAGCCCAACTCACCACCACAGTAAGCCATTGGCAGGCCCCTGTACCATACTTACCAGCCTCACAGAGAGAAAGAGATCTCAGCATCCCCTTTTTCTCCCCAGTATATGGCTCAAAGTTATTCCAAGATGATCCACAGGAAGCAACATAACACAATACCCTCAACAAGAAAATAAGAAAAACAAAATGCAATGGCAGATGAATGCCAAACTTAGTGATGTCTACAAAAGAAGCAGTTGTTGATCTACCACAAAAATAAATCTTTAGAATGTTGCTTGGACTCATAAATGATATGAGGGAAGCAACAGAGCATAAGAATGCAAAGTTAATAAAAAAGAATGCAAAGTTAGAGGAGATAAGTTCCACAATAAAGGGGATGAAGTTCATGCATCAAAAGGAAATACAAGAATTAATGGATTAAATAACAGAAGCATAAAACGAGATAACAGTTCTTACCAACAGACAAGAAGAGACAGAGAATCATACCAGCGATTTCAAGGACAACCAGGCAGACTTCAACAAATGGGTCAGTAAAACAAGTTAATCAAACGTGGAAGAAGGCCTGAGAACACTGAAGGATGCTATGAAGAGGAACAATATTAGAATATTTGAGATAGCCAAACAAGACACAATGAAGACTATAACAGCTAAAGTAGTGAGACAATTTCTGGAAGTAACTTCCCACCTTATTGAATGAGAATTAGGCATTCGTAGAGGAAGCAGTGAAGGCACCAATTAGACTCAGCACCAGAAAGAATTCCCCAAGGCAGGTAATAGTGACAATATCCAACTTTGAGACAAAAGAGAAGATTATAAGAGCAGTGAGAGAGAGAAAAAAAGGCAGTTACATATAATGGTACTTAGGTAAGAATATAATTATATCTGTCAGCAGATACTATGAAGAGGAGGAGAGAGTTAAACAACATCCTCTGAAAGTTGAAGGAAAAAATGCCAATCTGGGAATCTTCTACTCTGTCAAACTATCGATTAAGATGAATGGTGAGGTAAAAGTCTTTCTGGACAAGGAAAACCTCAAAGAATATTCCACAAAGACACCTAAACCTGTGGAAAATCATTGTCAATGCAATGTGGACAGAAGACCAACATCCACTCAGGACAAGCAGGGACAAACAGGAGAGAACTGTATCAAGCAACTTCACTCAAATTGCCTTACACGGGAAAATAAGTTAAGAATGAAGCCCAGGCAAATGCACAGCACATTGTGATGAAAGGAGATAGGGAAACTCCCAACACAAATGATATGAGATGGTAACACTGAATCTACAGATAGTGGTAATAGCTCTGAAAGTCAATGGCCTGATGTTGCCCTTTAAAAGACCAAGATTAGCAGACTGGATCAGCAAACATAACCCTTTTTGCCTACAAAATACACATCTTAAGGTCACAGACAATAAGTGATTAAGAAAACAGTCTGGTGGGAAATATACCAAACAAACGGCAATTAAAAAAAAAACCAAACCAGAGGTTACAATCCTAATCTCTGACAATATTGACCTAAAGGTGCAAACCATCACTAGGGGCAAGGATGGGTATTACATAATGTTCAAATGATCAAAAGAACAGGAACCTGTAAGCATAATAAATATATACATGCCTAATGAGAGACCTACAAAGTCTGTCAAATTATTTAAAAGATGTAAAAAGAAAGCACAGGCTTAGCAATCATAGTAGGTGAGTTTGATTCAGCACTATCAGAGAAAGATCATCAAGAAAGATCATCTCAGCAAGGAGGCTACAGAGCTAAACACTGCAATTAGAAAACTAGACCTGATATACATTTATAGAACTGTACATACAAATGCCAAAAATAATCACTTTCTTTTTAAGCACACATGGCTCATTTAAAATTAGACCACATGCTGGGGAAAAAATTGAGCCCAAGTAAATTCAAACATATAGAGGTCGATCAGATAGCTCTCTAAAACCACCATATCATACAGCTCGAGATCAACAAAAGAAAAATCAATAAAATAAGGACAAACAATTGGAGGATGAATAAAAATTCTTGTGAAATGAATAGATACTGGCTCAGATTAAATAGGAAGTTTCTAGAAAGTAATAAGAATGAGAATATGAACATACCCATACTTATGGGATAGAGCAAGAAATGTTATCAGAGGAAGCATGACAGCAATTAGTGCACTTATGAAAAAGGAAGAGAGACATAGAACTGACACACAGTTACTATACACTAATGAACTCATCATCATGTACAACACGGGCAAATACTTGGTAAGAAATTCTTCCTCAGATCATTCTAGAGATCAAGAACCTCAAAATATCTGTAGCAAAAGAAGAAATAGACATGGTTGGAGAATTCTAACAAGCATCCAGGTGTGTGTTGACACGATCTTCTACAAATTATCCCTGAGCATAGAAAACCATAGCATGGCATCCTAGCAGACTCAACTGGAAAATATTCATAAAGGTCAATGGATAGACCTAGAAATATTTGAGGGATTTTGAGGGATTGCTTTTGTTCATTTTGTTTTGTTGATTTTTTGTCTTTTTATTGTTATGCTTTGCTTTGTTTTGTGCATAATATTGTCTATGCATGTCTATGTGGATAAGCTAGCCAGGATGAACTATGCAGAGGACAGAACAATGGGACCAACATTTCCTGGGGAGACATGGGAGAGGGGGTGCCAACAAACTGAGGGACAAGAGAGGAAAAAGTAATATAAAATTGGTGGTGAGGAGGGCATAGGATACATGAGGGGCTCAATCAAGGGCATTGTGCTGAGATGAATTATCAAAACCAAATGAAGGTCAAACATGATAGTGGGACATGAAATAGAAGAAAGAACTGGGATGCAATTGACATTTATAGTGGTCTAAATATAGGCATGTATATATGTAAATACATTTATATATAATGATACAGTAATAGATCTATGTACATATATTTATTTATAAAGTATTACGGGAGTCGATGGACCTTGGGCCTCCATTCAAGTACTCCATCAATCAAGAAGACTTTGTTCTACTAACATGACCCTCTGTGATGTTCACCTTCCCTGATATGATTGCTGAAGACAAAGTGGGTACATAAGCAAGTATGGTGAGGAAAGCTGATGTTGCCCATCAAAAGATATAGCAGATGGGGTCTTAAAGGTGTGAAGATAAGCAAACAGTCATCTAGCTGAGAAGCAACAAAGTCCACATGAAAGGAGCACACCAGCCTGTGTGATCATGAGGTGTCGATGGAATCAAATATTAGGCATTAAAGACCCAAAACAAAACAAAAAAAATCAAGCCAACAGGAATGAGGGGGAGGACAAAGCATGAGCCCATCAGTAGTCAAATAGACCCTCCCTGTCAGAAGAATCACAAAGAAGAGATCAGTCAGTCAGGGTTCAATATAGAACTGACAAAAAACCACAACATCCTCTAGTTCTTTAATGCTTCCCCCACCCACCCACTATCATGACTCCAATTCTATCTAACAAATCTAGCTTGACCAGAATATGTATACTGGAACAAAGAATAGCTTGCAACACATGGGATCCAGAACAGATAAACCCCTCAGTTTTAATAGTGGGAGCAGCGAAACTTGGAGGGTAAGGAATGGGGTGGGGAGAGGGAAGTAAGGGGGAACAGATCACAATAATCAATGTATGACTCTTCTCCCCGGGGTGAAACAACAGAAACTGGGTGAAAGGAGACAGTGGGCAGTGTAAGACAGGGAAAAGAGAAGAAGAATTTATAAATTCTTATAATATTTATAAAGGGGACATGGGAGAAGACAGTGGGGGAAAGGGGGGGGAAGGAAGAACTGATACCAACGGCTCAAGTAGAAAGAACATGTCTTAAGAAAGATGATGACATATGTACAAATGTCTTTGACACAATGGATAAATATATGGATTGTAATCAGAGTCTCCAATAAAATAAAATTTTAAAAAGAAAAGAAAAAGATGGAAAATGTCTAAACTCATTCTATGAAATTAGAATAACATTTATGACTAAACTTAGCAATGATCATACAGAAACAGGGAATTACAGATCAATATCTCTAATGAATATAGATGCAAAAATCCTTAATGAAATACTAGCCAATATAATATAAAAGTATATAAAACATCCTGACCAGATGGGATCAATTCCAGGGATTCAGAAATGGTTCAAGTACAAGCAATTGGGTGGAGGACAGACCAAATCCAAGGACGTATATGTTATTCTAACATAAAGAGGAAAAGGGGAGAAAGAGAAAATAGTAAAAAAGAAGTCACTGGGGGAGCCAAGACCCAGGGGAAGGGTATTGCTTATGTCTTCACACGAGAGGGAGTTACAGTGCTGACCTCACCACATTGCAACAAGCCTGGAGGGCCATGTAATCACATGGAGCAACTTATGAACAGAGGACTACAGGCCAGTCTCAGTTCAGAATATACTGACCCCTCTCTAGGAATATGTGCAACAGACAACAACACTGGATTCTATAGGGTGAGTAGAGGGGCCAACTTGGCTCGCTCACATAGGAGCAATCGAAGAAGCAATAAAAAGGAAAAGTTAGACCCATCCTGGCACACCAAGCTCTGAAGATGACGTGCCTTCATGGAACTGCTAAGTCACAGTTCCATGGACGGTGGGGCTGGAAACAGCAACAAACATGATGTGCCCTCTCAGGAGCATACAGGGACACATTGTGGGAGTAAGTCTGGTCTGATCCTTCCCCCACCTCTCCCCGAAGTATGGCGAACCAAGAAGGAAGCATAACAGGTCAGCAAAAGGAGTAAAGCCATGAAGCCTCAAATAGTCTTCGAGCTAGAAGGGCTATAACCCAGAGCTCCCCAGGACCATTGGGAGATGGTCATTAGGATGAGTGGACAGCCCTGGAATTGCACATGGATTTCCTCTCTATCTTCTTTTTAATTTCTCTTCTTTGACCTTTTGTTTTCTTTTTGTTTTGTCTTCTTTCTTGCTGCTTTGTCTGCCTATGTAAGATAGGCACGAGAAACAAGCCAGAAGAGAGAGCAACAGGACCGCTGTTTCTGGGGTACTTGGGCAAGGAGAAGGCAGGGGAAAGAGAGTGGTGAACTACCAATGAGACAGACATGGAATAACTAGGGGATTAAAATCAACGATGTGTAGGTTATAGGGACACTTGGTGCGTGTCAAGAGGAATTACTGAGAAGCAAATGAATAGTGGGTCAGGAGAAAGTAAAAGGAAACAAAGGAAGCAAAGCCATTGATGGAAATAGAAGCATAGTTGTATACATATGTAAATATAGTAATTCATAAAAGTAGAGGCATTGGCCTATGTTCACATATTTATATGGCAATGAATTGAGGAACGTGATGGACATTGGGCTTCTACTTGTCCTCCCTCAATGTAAGGACACCTTGTCCTACGAAACTGGCATTCTGTGATGCTCATCCTCGACAATTGCTGAAGAAAAAAATAGGTGCATAATCACATGTGAAAAAAGCTGATGTCGCCCAGCTATCAAAAGATATTGGAACTGTGTCCTTTTTTCAATAATTTTATTAGGGGTTCTTACAGGTCTTATAACATTCAATACATCATTTGTATCAAACTTATTTGTATACATGTTGCCATTTTCATTTCCAAATATTATCTACTTGACCCCTTGTTATAAGCTGCTCTTCCCCCACTCCTTTTTTGTAAATCATTCCATTGGGGGCCCACACAACTCCCATCATGATCAACACTCATGTCAATTGTATGCATGCCCCATTTTCACAAATGTTGCCATCATCACCACAAAACATCCTCACTCCACCTAGGCCCCCAGTACCAGCACCCCATATTTCCCCTTCCTCCTCCCTCCCCCTTCCCAATGAACCCTTAATAAATTACACATTGTTATTATTTTTTCATATCATACTCCGTCCAATGTGTCCCTTCACCCACTTCCCTGCTGTCTGTATTCCAGACGGATCATATGTAGATCCCTGAAATTGGTTACCTCCTTCCCCTCCCCCCTCCCGCTGACCTCCTGGTATCACTCACTCCTGGTTCTGCACGGATCAATTATTCTGAATTCCCCATGTTTCCAGCTCCAGTGTACATTCCCTGGTCTAGTTGATTTGCAAGGTCAAACTGGGATCATGATAATGGGTGGGAGGAAGCATTTCGGAACTAGAGGAAAATTGCATGCCTCATCGTTGGCACACTGTACCTGACTGGCTTCTCTCCTTCCTGCAATCCCTCTAAAAGGGGGTGCTGCTTCACTTATTGATGGGCTTTAGGTCCTCACTCAGTACCCCCCTCATTTGGATACACTTTGTAGTTATTTGATGCCTGACACCTGCTTCCTTCGACACCTCCTAGTCACACAGGCTGGAGAGCTTCTTCCATATGGACTTGGCTGCTTCTGAGCTGGATGGCCGCTTGACGTTAAACAAACAGCCATCTAGCAGGGAAGCAACCAACACACACGGAGGAAGCGCCCCAGCCTGTGCGATCAGGAGGTATTGACCTGGCAAAACACACACTACCCCTCTGGTTTCTTGAGGGTTCCTCACTCCCAATAGCATGACCTCCACTCTACCTTACAAACCCATTTAGAACATACTGATACATAAAAGATCTCTGGACCCAGGGAATCCAGAACAGATAAGCCCCTCAGGAACAGAAATGGGAGTAGGGATACCAGGAGAGTATGAGGAAGATGGGGGGATAAAAGGGGGGATCTATTGCAATGATCAACACCTCCCCACCTCCAAAGAGGAAGAACAATAGGCACATGGGTAATGGGTGATAGCCGTCAGTGTAAAATATGAAAACAGTAATAATTTATAATTTATCAATCTTTCAGAAGTGGGGGGGGAGGGGGAGAAAAAAGAGAAGTTAATACCAAGGCTCAAACAGAAAGGAAAAGTTTAGAAAATGATTGATGGTCACATATGTACAAATGTGCTAGGTACAATTGGTATGTGGATTTTTATAAGATCTGTATGAGCCCACACTAAAATGATCTTTAAGAATCTGTTGCTTTTGGGGGGGATACTCCTTCATCGTTTAATCCAAAATTACTATTATTTTTTGACAAAGTTTGTTGATGAAGGCGTATCCTTGCATGAGGTATCACTACCAATCTAGTTCAAAGCAATTATTGTACAGCTAAGAAAATCATAGATGATATTGTCAGATTTTTTTCAAATCCAGAATCTTCATAAATAAGAAATTTTCCCACCAAAAGAAAATCTAATTGATAAGCAAGTGTACTTTCAGAAAGTTTTCTGACATTTTGTTCTAACTTTTGCTGTACAGTGTAAAAAAGAAATTTCATATCTTAAATCATAGTAAAAATTCCTTTGTTTCAGTTAACTTAACCATGGTCTGAGAAAGCAGATTCACGGAGTCATTTTTTCAATGTCCTTCAGAACAACAAAATCACACAAAATTACTTTTATTTCAAGTTTTGGAATTTCAGTATTAAAAGCTTACTTCTCTGAAAGAAGAGTTGCTATATAATTCCATAGTAAAATGTGAATAAATTTAAGGTGGCTTACTGCCTTATATTACTTCTCTCTTTTCCTCCACATGTGCACAAGATTTAGTGCTGATATTTTTTAGTATCAATCCTTATCTCCTGTTTTGATACATTAGTGTTATAGTTTTAAGAATTTGGTTTAGACCCCAATAGCTGGCAAACTTCCCCAAACTCTTGCCGCCAATTTTCCTCTTCAGCCCTATAGAGCTATGAATGATATTGATTCTACAAATGGGAAAAATTAACTTATCAAAAAATAGCCCACACAAAATGGGAAGTAGCCAAAGAAACCCAAAGAATATTGTTTTAACTGGAAGTTGAACCATTAGCTGCTACAATGACTGTATTCCTGTTATGGCTTTTTGTGATATATTTATCGCCGTGTGGGAACACTTTAATCTCCCCCACACAGAGAGCAGTGGGAGCTCTCAGTGGCTTCCAAATATGATGGGCCTTACCACAAACAACAGATCTGGATTTCTTGCAGGTGGCAAGTCTTATTTGTTGTTGTTTTTCTTCAAGGAACTATCCCTTCTTTAAAAGTCAAATCTGTCTTTAAAATCATGGTGTCTTTAGTCATTATATTTTCAGGTGACATCTTGTCAGGATTTATGGTAGGATGCATCAGTCATTCTGGGTTCTTACTGAAAACATTTTGTTGTAGTGACTATCACATGCAAGAAACTAAGTGCCCTTTGCGGGTGACTGCATAGGTACCTCTGATTTCCTGCCAAATCATTCAGATTGCTGCAAATCCATTAAATCTCTCCACAGGGAAGAGAAAATTCCCGCATCCTGGAGAGAATTTATGAGTTCATTTCAGTCACCACGAATGAAAGCCACCCTTAATATTCATTAGAGATTTTACAGTGGCAATATGCATTATCTACTCCTATACCCTTCTGAAAGGGCAATTTCCCTTGAGACCTTTCATGGCACCAAGCCACTCTTTGTAGAAACAATGGCACAGATCCAAGGGGAACCAGGGGAATCAAATGGATGGCTTTTCTTTATCCATTGGTAATGATTCCATTAAGCAACTGCAGTATCTACAACTTCTTAGTTTGAAAAATTGAAGAACACATTTAGAATTTACAGTTAGGCCAGTGTATGATTGCTCTAATAGCCATCTGTGACTGTACATCCTAAATAGGTTCTCAAAAGTTACATGTTTATGTTTGGGACACAAATGTATGAAGCTGGAGGCTTTTTCCTCTAATCTGTTGTTTTCTCCCACACCATAATCCGTCTCAATCATTTACTTCTTTCCCTCCTGTCACTATGACTTGAAATAAACTCAATGGAAACAAGTTTGTTTTCAAGGTATTTTTTAAAAATGTCTTTTATTTCTCTCTCTGCATTTGAACTATGGTACTGGAGAAGAATATTGAAAATGCCACAGACTGATTAAAGGGCAAAATGACGTGTATTGTACAAAGTGAAGCCAGAGTGCTCCTTAGAGTCAAGGATTATAAGATTTAGTCTTCCATATTTTGGACATATTGTCATGAGAGACCAGT
Source organism: Nesogale talazaci (assembly GCA_004026705.1). Classification (NCBI taxonomy): domain Eukaryota; kingdom Metazoa; phylum Chordata; class Mammalia; order Afrosoricida; family Tenrecidae; genus Nesogale; species Nesogale talazaci. Next base: position 48,393 of record PVJH01010123.1, on the reverse strand, counting down.
TCCAGAAGCAGGACATCATGCTGGGTAAAGAGGAAGGGGCAGCAAAAAGAGGGAGGCCCTAGATGAGAGAGATTGACAAAATGGACTGCATGAATGGCCTAAAAACAATTTTGATATGGCACAGAAACATGCAGTGTTTCTTTTGGTTGTTCATAAAATCACTATGGATTCGTGTCTGCTCAATGGTACCTAACAATTGCTTGTCTATCTATCTAGCTAGCTATCTAGCTAGCTATCTAGCTATATCTATCTATCATCATCTATCATCTATCGATCTAATATCATCATTTATCAATCATCAATCAATCTATCATCCATTTATCTATATCATCTGTCTATCTTTGGGATTTATTTTCAAGAGACCAATGTACTGCATTGAGCAAATGTCATGCAACAACAGCAACAGCAACAACAAATCAACAATGATGCCACCTTGAGGACCAAAAGTCATGCCTGACCCAAGCACTGATATTTTCACTCCCTTTACATGCTTGAGAAAGACCAACAATAAATAAGGGAGACCAAAAAAAATTGAATTATGGTCTGAGTGAGGAATATTGAATATAAGTTGGAATACCAAAGAATGAGTAAATCTATTTTGGAAGAAAGAATGCTAGATGCTCCTTAGAAGTGAGGATGGGTAGATGTCCTGCCATGTATACTGAACACTATATTAAGATAAAAAAATTCCCTGAGATGGATATCATGGTCAAAAAAAAATCAGAAACAAAGAGTAAGTCCCTTGATGAGTTGAAATGAACCTGTACCTGCACCTGGATAGCACAGGACCAGGCAGTGATTATTCTTTTGTCTCAAGGGTCTCTATTCTTGTGGTTAGGTACCAATGAGTCAATGCCAACCCATAGTGACTCTGTGCAACAGAAAGACTGCCTAGAATAGTGCTACCCTCACGATTATTCCTATGCCTGAGACCATTGATGCAGACGGGGCATTAATCCATTCCCTGGAGGACTTTCCCTTTTATTGCAGCCCCTCTACTTTACCAAACATGATGGCCTTTAACAGTGTCTGGTCCCCCCGGAAAAGATGTGCAGAGTGAAGTCTTGTAAACCTTTACTCTTAGAAGATCTCTGGTCAAACTTTTTCCAAGTCAGATCTATTTTTCCTTTACCAGGTCTCGGTCATTTAAATATTCTTCTCCAGAATCACTCATCCAATCCATGAATCTTCTTTGGTTTTCCTTATGCACTGTCCAATTTTCACACGCATATGAGGCAATGGAAAATACCACAGCATATCTTAGCCCTAAAGTAACATCCTGAACTTACAATACTCTAAAGAGGTCTTCTGCAGCATAGTTACCTAATGCAACCCATCTCTTGACTGCAGTTTCCATTAGCATTGACTGTAGATCCAAGCAAGGCAAAATCCTTGACAACTTCAAACATCTCTCTGTCTATCACAATGTTACCTACAGAACCAGTTGTGAAAATTAGGGTATACTATACATGGGATAGTACTCTATAGTGAAGGTGTCAATCATTATATTCATCATAAAATACTCCATGTCATCCTCGCTTTCTCAAAACAAGATTATGCCATCTTCGTATTACAGGTTGTTAATAAGACTTCATCCAATCCTGATGGCACAGTCTTCACTACATGATCCAGCTTCTCTGATAATGAGAGAATGCCACCCTGACACACACCTTTTGTGATTTTACTCCATGTAGTATATTCCCTTGTTCTATTTACACACTGCCTCTTGATCCATGTAGAAATTCCTCATGGGCATAATGAAATTTTCACAAATTCTTGTTCTTCTCAATGTTAACCACAATTTGTTATGGTCCACACAGTCTAGTTCATTGGCACAGTTTGTGATACAGAAGTAAACATCTTATTGGAATTCTTTCCTTTGAGCCAAGACCCATCTGAATTCAGCAATGATATTCCTTGTTCCACATTCTCTTCTAAATCCTGCCTGAATCTCTGGCAGAAATCTGCCAATGTAGTGCTGCAACAATTGTTTACTGGTCCTCAGCAAAATTTTAATTGAATGTACTACAATGATATTTTCCTATAACGTGAACATTTTTTTTGGAATGGGAACAAATATGGATCTCTTCCAGTCAATTGGCCAAGTAGCTGTCTTGCAAATTGTCTGGCATAGGTGAGTGAGAGCTTCCAGTGCTTTATCAGCTTTTTGAAATATTTCAGTTGGCATCCCATCAATTCCCAGAGTCTTATGTTTAACTAATGTTCTCCATGCTCCTTGGACTTCTAGCACCTTTAGTTTTTGTTCATATGCGATCTCCTGAAATGGGGGACCATGGATTAGTTCTTTATGGACAGTGACACTATGTGTGCTTTTCCATCTTCTCCTGAAAATCATTCTATATTTTTCCCATAGAACCTTTGAAGATTGCAACTCAATGATTGAATTTTTCTTTGATTGTTTAAGTTTTAGATCTGCCCAGCATGTTCTTCCCTTCTCTTTTGTTTTTCTAATTCTGGAACTTTACACATTTCATTACAATATTTGTCTTTGTCTTCTCAAGACCTATCAATTTTTCTCCATCCCCAAATGAAGATTCCAAAGACTGCACTCCAACAGGCTTTACTCAATGTACGTAATTATTGTCAATGTAAGTCTGAGATTTAAATTCCTCCCTTGGTCATATTTCAAGTGCATTTGTACCAGAGGAATCCATTCTCCAGTATTATCTCTGGCAGTGTTCTACTTCCACTTATTAGGGCTCCAGTATCTGACAAAATTTTGAAGCTATGCATAAGATTTGTAGTGAGTGGCTCAATCCCTTGAAGTGTAAACCTAGCCCATCTTCATTGTCTGTTCTTAGTCTGGAAGTTCCTTGGAAATCTGTTCATTTGGGTTGCTCCTCTGCTGCTTGGAATACCAGTGAAATCGCTCCAGTGTCACAGCAACATCCAAGCTTTCATATTACAGAAAGTGAGAGACAAGTGGTGGAGGGGTTCCCTGTTAGATGTCAATGATATCTAACAATAATTCATTCTCTTCACTATATGCAGAGAGATGCTGTCAAATTATAAATTTAAGCTAGTGACCTCATGCCTCAACAAAAGAAGACACTAACTAACTAACTAAAAACTTCTTATATAGCTTCCTTTTGATTTTAGGCCATGAAGAACAGACTTTAGCTTAGCTTGTAAAGCCATCTGGAATATAATGACTTCTTTAGACTGGTTTTGGAGCATACCTCCTTGCTTTTTCTCCTGCAGTTCTCCTGGACATCCTCTCATTGTCTCTCATTGGGGTGAGTGGTTGCCTCAACATCCTTTACGCTCTATTATCTTTATTCCTGAAAGCATCCTGGGCTCCTTTACTAAGTCAAACCTACCTTTTGTAGATTTCAGTAGACCAGATAACTCTCAACACAAAGCTATTTCACATGAATTTATGTGATGAGTTTCATTCTTTTCCCTTGTAGACTGTTAGGTTCACAATGTTTATTTTACCCAATATTTTATTCTTTAAATCCAGTACAATGTAAACACTCCAAAACCAGCTGTTGAGAAAATGAATACACAGATTCTCCTGGTTTTTATTATCCCTTTTTGTCAATGATGCATGGATCTCAGTATGGGTTGGACTTGAGATTAGCTGCCATTAGGCAATATTTCTAACCCAATTATTAATCAGTGTGGTTGTCTTTAATAGCTTGGAACCAGGAGATGCATAAAGATTTCACATTGAATATTCATAAGGGCTTTTAGAATGAATTCAACCACCTGCTTTACAGCTTCCCGGGAAGAATGGAAGCATGATCCCCACCCTATTTCATTTTTCATTCTCTTCTCAGAGAGGTGATTATGCCTGATAGTTATACTATGACTGTGAAATAAAATATGAAATATATACACAATATGAATGTAGTAAAATATGAGAGGATTATAAAATAGACAAAATTATTAAATAATTGTAGGACACTGTAAATATGGAGATAATTTGTGAGGTCCAGCAAAGGGCACTGATAACTCCATTGCATCCAACACCCCCACCTGCTTTCTTTTGGCAAGGTTAGGAATCGTGGGCATGGGTCATTAGATTACAGAGAAGCTCAAAAGCAAAAGCCTCCCCTATCATCACTATGCACAATGAACTTTCTTACTCAGGCTTTATCTCCAGGCATGAAACTGAATTAATTATATAAAATAATCTCAAACATTAGTTAAAATCTATAAGAAAAGTTGATGCAACATTAGTTATGTGATAGAAATTGATAGTTTTTTATGATAAGTCCATTGATTAAGGGCATATCCTAGTCATCTATGTTTCCTCATTCCAGAGGAATGCTTGATGTAAGAGAGACACAATGGTGTTGTTCATTGAAAAAAGATAAAAAATATAATACTTATCTAGTTATAATGATAATTACCACTGAAATTGTAACTATTCTTCATTAAGTTCCTGCTGTGTGTCAGACAGAGTTAAAACAATTTAGGTACATTGTCTAATCCACTTATTAGAAGAATTCCACAAATATTAATTATGTTCATTTAATATATAAAAAACAAACTTAGAGAATCAAATATCTTCCTCATTGTCATAAAGACATTATGCGGTAAGGCTCCAAATCAATAATGAGCTCATTTGGCTTTACTATTGATTGAGTCTACATCACATCTTGCTTCTCCTTACTCCTCTCTTTCAGTCATTATAACCTTCTGCAAATCTTAACTGAGCAGCAGGAAAAATATTGTCTAAAAGCCACATTTATACTGACTGCTCAGTCATTGTTGGCTACATGAACTCCTCACTAATTCACTTAAAATGCATGTTCCTCAAGTCCTCCGTGTGTAAAATGGCAATTGTGTCTTGGCTGATTCATAGGGTATTATCATATAAAACCCGACAGTTACCTGGCATAGTGGAGATAAAACATATAATTATTAAATTATAAAGATGCACACTGAAACTAAGTGTTCACCTATATGATGTCATTTTAACATAAAAATCATGAATAAATATTTTATTATAAAGATGAGAACATTTAGAATAACTTACTATCCTACCTTGTAAAATCATTGTAATCACCTTAAAAAGACTATAAACAAACATAATCATTTTATAGATTTGTGCTTAAAATCCAAATATGTCACCATGATTAGTTTGCATAGATTATTTAACCTCTTTAACACTTATCTTTATGATTATACCATTAAAGTAGGCTGTGTAAAAGAACCTTAAATATGGACAAATGTCTGTCAGCCTGTCATACTATGGTGACTTGCATATGTTGTGACGCTAGTGTTTCAAATGCCAGGAGTTCTCTTCAGAGCTCCCAGACTAAAAGCAAACAACAGAGAAGGCCTCAGTTGTCAACTTTGGTGGAAGCAGCTGCTGTAAACCTTGTGCTTTGCTTCCAGTGAATTGAATGGTCCAGTGAATTGAAGCAGAACACTCTCTTAGAAATAGGTCTGAAATGTGTGCATAAGCAAAGGTGGTGAAGAAAGTTGATGGAGCCCAGCTATTGAAAGATGGAGCGTCTGGGGTCTTAAGGGCTTGAAAGTAAACGAGCAGCCATCTAGCTTAGAAGCAACAAAGCCCACATGGAAGAAGCACACTAGCTTGTGGAATCACAAGATGTCAAAGGGATTAGATATCAGGCTTCAAGAACTAAAAAGCATAACATTATGTGCTCACGTTCCTGATATAATTGCTGAGGACAAATGTGTGCATTAGCTAATGTGGTGACGAAAGCTGATGGTGCCTGGCTCCCAAAAGATATAGCATCTGGGGTCTTAAAGGCTTGAGTAAACAAGCGACCATTCAGCTCAGAAGCAATAAAGTCCACACGGAAGAAGCACACCAGCTTGTGTGATCATGAGATGGTGAAGGGATCCGGTGTCAGGCATCAATGAGATAAAATTATATTATTATTAATGAGAGGGAGTACAGATTGGGGACCCAAAGCCCATCATTAGGTGAGGTGACATCCTCTTGAAGAGGGATTACAAGGAGGAGGTGAGCCAGTTAAGATACAGGGTAGTAGCAATGAAATATGCAACCTTCCTCTAGTTCCCATGCTGCCTCCCACCCACTATCATGACCCCAATTCTACCACATAAATCCAGCTAGACCAGGAGATGTACAGTGAAGTTGGAAACATGGGAAACTAAGGATAGATGATCCATCAAGACTGGTAATAGGAGTGGTAATACCAGGAGGGTGGAGGGATGGAGGAATAGAAAGGGAGAACCAACTTCAGGGATCTACACGTAGCCTCCTCTCTGGGACACGGACAACAGGGAAGTGAATGTTGGGACACATTGGACAGTGTACAGGATGAAAAAAGTAACAATTTGTAAATTACTAAGGGTTCAAGGGGAAGGGGGGGAGGAGGACGGGTAATATAGGGAGCTGATACTGGGGGCCTGGAGGGAGGGAGGATGTTTTGAGAGTGATGATGGCAATAAATGTGTAAATGTGACCTGCATACAATTGATGTTTGTATGGATTGTGATGGGAGTTGTATGAGCCCCCAATAAAATGATTCATTTAAAAAAAAAGAAAGAAAGAAGTCTGAGGATGTGACTCTCCAGTCTGAGGACTCTGAAAATGTAACTGCAAAAAGGCTACTTTCTTGAAGTAAATATTACTTAAAGCCTGTTGGAGTGGAGCTTTCAGGATATTAATTCAGTGATAGAAAACTCAAGGTAAGGAGATTCGGTTGCAAATCATTGAAACTTGGAGTGTGCAAGTATGAATCTAAAAATTGATAAAGTTATAAAAATGAAACGGAATGCATATAAAGCAATATCCTACACATTATATACCTGAAATTGACTGGCATTGGTCATTTGGAATTAGAAAAATCATAAGATTTACTGTTGTTAATGACTCAATCAGAGGGAAAGCCATGGCATCCATTATCAAAAAGGACATTTCAAAGTCAATCTTGAAGTACAATGCTATTTATCATAGGGTTACATATATTCACCTTCAAGAAAATTCAATCAATACAATTATAAACCAAATTTATGCATCAACCACAAAAGCTATTGATGAACAAATTGAAGAATTCTACCAATAACTCCAGTCAGAAATTGATCAAAGATGCAATCAAAATGCATTGATAATTATTGGTGTTTTGGATGCAAAAGTTGGAAACAAAGAGAAAGAAATAGCCATTGGAAAATGCAGACTTGGTGATGGACATCAAGCTGGGGGTCACATAATAGAATGTTACAAGGCTATTGAATTGACCCTAGCAAATACATTTATCCAACAACACAAAGGTGACTATACACAAGGATTTCTCCAGATGGAATACACAGAAATCAAATTAATTGCATCTGTGAGAAAATAGGATGAAGAAGTTCAGTATCCACAGCTAAAATCAGGCCAGGACAGAGTGTGGATCAGATCATCAATTGTTCAGATATAATTTCAGGGTGAATTTGAATAAAATTAAAACAAGCATACAATAAATAAGTGATAACTTTAAATATATCCCACCAAAATCTCGAGAACATTTCAAGAGCAGATTTGTTGCATTAACACTAATTACAGAAGCCTTGATGAGCTGTGAATAACATCAAGAACACCATTCATGGAGAAAGCAAAAAGTTATTAAAATGACAGGAAAAAAAAAAGAAAAGATCAAAGTGACTGTCAGAAGAGACTGAAATTTATCCTTAATCGTAGAGTAGCATCTAAATTGCAGAAAGGATGACGTATAAGAACTTTACAGAAAACCCCAAAGGGCAGCAGAAGAAGACAAAGTAAAATATTCTCAAGATATGAGCAAAGGTGTTCGGAATCCCAATGGAAGAATACACTCAGGATATCTTACACTGGAAGAATTCAAGAAAAGGTATAGTCCTTTGGTTGAAATCTTGAAAGATTCTATGGGAAAATATTGAATAATGCAGGAAGCCACAAACGACCATGGAAAGAATTCACAGATTTGTCAACATTCCACCATTTCACAAAGTAGCCTAAAAACAGGAACTAAAGGTGCTGAAGAAAGAAGTTGAAGCTACAGTGGCAGGATTAAGTGGAAATAAGGCCTCAGGAAGTGATGGGATATCAGTGGTAATGTTTCCACAGGCTGAAAAAACAATGAAGGTACTCACTTGTGCTTGCCTGGAAATTTGGAGTAGAATTACTTCTACCTACTTTTAAGGAAATCTTATCAACACAACTGTTATTAAAATTTATGTACTAAGCAGAAAAGATAGTGTGAAGAAATTGAAGAAATCTAGAAGTAACTTCAGTCAGATGTTGATGATCAAATATTCATTCAGGATACATTCAGAACTATTGAAATGTTAGAGTTGGAAACAGGGATAAAGGAACAGTAGTTTGAAAAAATTGGATTTGATGACAGAAATGAAGTTAAAGATTGTATGATAGAATTTTGCAAAACCAACAACTTTTTTATAGCAAACACTTCTTCAGCAACACAGAAATCAAATTGTATCTGTGGAAGATGATGAAGATGCACAATATCAGTAACTAAAACTAGACCAGTACGACTGTGGATAAAACCATCAATTGCTCATATGTTAGTTTAGGATAAAGTGGAAGAAATTCAAACAAGTCCATGAGATCCAAAATACAACTGTGAGTCTATCCCATCTAAATTTCAAGAAGATAATTGGGGAATTGCAAACTAATGGCACAAGATCTGATGAGATGTGGGATAAATGTAGGTCTTTTCCACAGTTTTATCTCCTCCGATGTATTAGTCAAATATTAGAAGGTGTTTGCCAGCATTTGGTGGGAGGTCAGATGCCTAGAGATAGTCTCCCTACAGGCTCAAGCCATCAAGATTCCGCTGTCTCCTCCATAAAAGAAGGGCTGACTCCCTGCTCTTAGACATTGGGTCATTTCCTTTGAAAGCTTTGGCTAAATCAAATCTTCTCAAGAACACTCAAGTTGAGGCCACCATCATGAATCTGAGGTCTGCCCATCTTGTCACATGTGGGACCCCAGTACCTCCCTTTCCTATCCCGTGTGTGTCCCTAGGTCCCCTCTCCTCATTGCTGTATAACCTAGAGTGCAATTCCTTCCTGTAATCATGCCCCTCAAATGTACATAATTCCTGGTCAATGATTAAGAAGACCTCCTCCTGGATCGCTCCCCAGTCCCCTGCTTTCTGCCTGCACTGTACATGGACTTGGCTGTTGAGATCATGGCTGCCCACGAGGTGAGCATGTTACCATAAATGTATCTGACTTCATTATTTCTAGCTCTCATGATTTCTATGACTTTTCTATAATCTTTATGTGTTATCATTGTACCAACTGGACGTGTGATGATGTGTTAGAGACTGGTTCCTTTGACAGGATGACATCAAGAATATCCTCCATGAAGAAAGCAAAATGTCATTAAAAAGACAGGAAAGAAAGAAAAGATAGTAGTGCATATCAGAAGAGACTCCGAAATATTCTTAATCCTGGAGTCGCTAAAGCAAATGGAAGACTGGAGGAAATCAAAGAACAGAATAGAAATTTGAATAGGGCAGCTTGAAAAGACAAAGGCAAGTATTACAATAAAATGTGCAAAACTCTATAATTAGAAAATCAAAAGAGAAGGGAAAAGCATGCTAGGCATATTTAAACTTAAAGAATCAGAGAGAAATTAAATCCTTTAGTTGCAATCTTGGAAGATATTAAATATGGAATGATTTTCAAGAGAAGATGGAAAGATGGAAGATACAAAATATGGAATGATTTTCAAGAGAAGATGGAAAGAATATATGGAGTCACCATACCAAAAAGAACTAGTTCACATTCCACCATTTCAGGAGGCAGCATATGAGAAAGACAAGGGAGCTAAAAGAAATCCAAGCAGCATTGAAAGCATAAGTTAAAAAACAAGACTCCAGCAATTAATGGAATGCCAACTGAAATATTTCAAAAAGCTGATGAAGCATAGGAAGCTCTCGCTAACCTGTTCCAGACAATTGTAAGAAAACTACTTGGACAATTGACTGGATAGGAGAACCATATTTGTGCCCATTCCAAAAAAAGGTTACCCAACAGAATGCTCAAATTATAGAAAAATATCCTTGTAGCACATTCAATTAAAGTTTTGCTGAAGACCATTAAAAAATTGTTGCAGCACTACATTGACAGGTTACTGCCAAAGGTTCAGACAGGACTCAGAAGAGAATTTGGAACAAGAGATATCATTGCTGAGTTCAGATAGCTTTTGACTCAGAACAGACAATACCAGAAAGATATTTACTTTTATTTTATGCATTATGCCAAGGCATTTGATAGTGTGGATCATAACTCTTTGTATATAACCTTGAAAAGGATGGGAATTCCAGAACAATTCATTATGTTTATGCAGAAATTATACATGGATCAAGTGGCAATTGTGTGAACAGAAGAGTGGAATAATGAATAGCTTAAAACCAGGAAAGGTTTCCATGGGAAAATGGTACTGATTCCTTATTTTAATCTTGATGTGCCAGAGTAAATAAGCACAAAATAAAACCTTTTGAAGTAATTTATGAGGAATAATGATTCATAACTGCTTTGAGAGTTTTATAACTGGATCACTGGTTTTATTCTTCTCACTGATGTGCCTGAGGAATTAGGAGCCATCACCCATGGACCCATGTATGTTGGCTTCTGTTATACATTACAGGGCCTCAAAAGTTACTAGGATCTTTCCTTTGGACTTCAAGAACAATACTTCACATAGTGTAGTCAATCACATTTTTCAATTTATCTTTATTTTTATTATAAATCAAATAGAAAATAAAATTTACTAGAAAAGACATTTATTCATGTTACATACATTGTCCACTTACTGCAAATGAAGCTTAAAGTATGTTCATAAACTTGACATCTGACACTATTATTCTAGTCAATACTTTTTCATACATTTTCTATAAGCTAGTGTTTTTTTAAATGTGTTTACACATCTGACCATATCATTTCTAGGTTTATTTATATAAACTGGATATAAAGCACTGTGATGTGCTTGCCATCTAATTGACATTACCAGAGATTGCAATGTTTTGTTCTCCTTTTATGGATCTTTTCTTCTAATAAGATGCACAAACACTGATTATAAATGTAAAATGACTGACCTTCTCTCTCCATCCCACACATACTTCTAACAGACTACTTTCATAGATTATGCAACTTGGTTGTGTAAGACTGGCATGGAGTACCTTAACTTACTCTTTTTCCACAAGAGGGCAAGGAGAAAAGTTCTCTTAATTGTTAATTTATTTTTAAGGTACATGTATTACTTTTAGAATTTTGAGTCTCTATTCATTTAATATCTGTTAACTTCCCTAATTAGCTCCATAATGACGAGTATTATCTATCAATAAATCAATTAACTTCTACACATAGTATAATAAGCATGGATAACTTTTGACATATTTTATATCACATTGTCCTTTTTTCCCCTTAGGAACATGTGTTTTAAGATTGTAATTGCTCCACCTTCTTTAACACAAGGTGTCTCTACCAATGTAAAGGTTCTTCTTTTCTTCTCATCCCACCATAATTCCTACATGTGTACCACTTGCTCACATCAATAGTCAGTACTTGCTTCTCATCATTTGATTTGAAAGAGTTATTGCAAATTCCTTTGTTTCTTTATTTCTTGGTTAATTATTAGGACACATTCTCTTTCACTCACTCAAGCAGTACTGAAAACGTTCCCACTTTCTTTGGTCATGATGTCAATGGGATCATGCACTAGTCCAGCAAGATCTTTCATCGCGGCTCTTCTCCTGCTCTCCTTGTGTTCTTGAAGCAAACTACAAGCAAAACCTTGTGTGTATTCTCAGCTTGAGACTTTCTGTCTACTCGCCACTCCTCTTTCTCCTGCTATGCAACTCTAGCTTCCACTATCACTGCTTTTTTATTTGTACTGCTTTATTTTTTCTGTACTTGGTACTTTTTTCTTCTCTCAAACTATTGATATTTCTTCATTCTTTTCATCTTTTTATAACCACTGTCAGTTTTTAAGGATATAAGAATTTTCTTATAAGACATTTCAAAATACTTTAGGCATTTAAGGAGAGGATTACTTTTTTCTTCTTAAAATTATAAAAAGAATACTTAACTTCCCATAAATCTAAATAAATTCTCCCAGGTTGTCTATTATCCTAATTTTACAGTAGGCAAGTCCTCATTTCCTTTGTAACACACAATCTGTATTCTTTCATGCTATTATTCTCTGTAGATAGATTTCTTGAGGCACTCCAAACTCTTAGCTGAGCTTCGTAAGTACACTTCAGAAGCTCTTCTGGTAAATTGGTTCTAAATGGTAACCTTCAAATATTATTTTTGGTTACCTCCATTATTTTCGTGTTTAAGATGCATCTGAAGTTCTCTTTCTAAGCCATTCACTGTAGGTAGTAGAAAAGACTCATATTCTTTAGTATATTTTCCTTTGACACTTCTCTTGTGGAGTGCACACATTCATAAATCTCATACCTTAGCATTTCAATATTAAGTTCCATGACCATATATCTCCCCCTCTCCAACTCTCACAGATATCACTGACAACTAACATGAGTGCTAAACATTTATGTGTGGCTTATTCTTCTCCTGTTGACCTTTGAAAAGAATCCTTCACAAATAATACACTTCTCTTGCTGTACTTATTTTGTTTATGATAGCTCCAATGAGTAAAATCTTGCACCTTTTCAGAGCCAAAACAAGCCTTCATATTCTTTGAATTGGGTATAAATATTATAAATTCCTAATTGAGTTTTAATGATATGTTATTTAAGCCCCCCAAGCAGTTCTATGTGGTAGATAATGGTAACCCTGTTTCAAAAACTGTGATCTGTGGTGTGTACAGAATCATTTCATGGTCAGGGGTGGTGGTAGTTGAAATTATATACAAAATTGGAATTAGTAAACAAGAGAATCAGGACATTATTGAAACTCACTCCACTGTTTGTCAGAACAATACCTCAGTAGGGAGTCATACCTAGGTAAATAAGCACTTTTTGAGAGACAAATAAATTTCAGGTCAACTCAAAACATAGATGCGATATAAGGATCAGAAGAGAGATCATTTTAGGATCTGTTTTTCCAAAAATTTCTGAAATTAAGGTGAAAATTGTGTCCTTCTATTGTTGGATGTTTTCTTATGAAAAGGAAGGGTAGGCTATCATATTTACATTTTTTAAAACATGGCTTATTTTTGCCCTTTAAAACTGAAAAAAATGTCACCTCTGATTACTTCTCACTGATTTTAACACTCATCTCATGAGCACATCTTTCCCCTCAGAACAATCTGTTTTCTGTAACTTCCAAAGAATGAAAGTCAAATTATTACCTGGAAATTGCTATAGAAAAAATACCAGCCATACTAAAATGAAATGGGATATTTCTCCATTGTTATTATTATATAATGTATGTGTAGAATATAAAAATAATAATTTGCATTCATCTAGTTTCTTTGGCTCCAATGTCTCAAATCCCTGAGTATAGGAGGTCTCCTTAAGTTTACCAAACCAATTTAATTCTAACATTCCCCAGAACAGGTTTTCAAATCCACAGAGTTTTCCCTTTCATAAATGCTAAGCATTATCATTTGAAATTCTGAACATTCTGCAGATATAAATTTGACCTTCTACAGGTAAAACTCACTTACTTAATCATTTAGCTATATGTTAAAATAGACCAAACCATCTGAATAAATATGATTGTGAATAAATATGAATATATTGTGAATAAATATATTGTGAATAAATATGAATGATTGTGAATAAATATGAATAAATATGATTGTGAACTTGAAATTAACATGGAAATCTATAAATGTTCAAAAGTACATCCAGTTTTTCTAAATCAATTAGAAAAGGTAAAACTTTGGCCATGAGATCAGTTAGAAAAATGAGAAGAGATGTTTTATCTAGATCTATGGAAACAAATTCTTGCATTTTTAGGACTCCATTAATTTAACCAGGAAATGATATTTAAATACTTAGGAAATTTAAATTATTTATCAAAATAAACAAATGGATGACTAATTTCTGTACAAGGGTAAAGGGTGGTGAGCTGCATAAATTCAGTAACTGTGCAAATTGTTTAGACCTATATATTGAAAGGCTAATATTGAGACTAGTACCTACAGTTGTTGTAGTTAGATTTCCTCAAGTCATTTTTCACCTTGCACGGACCCTGCATACAACATAATAAAACACTTCCCAGCCTGAGGCCGTCTTCACAACTATTTCAGCATCCTCACTAGCAGGGAGCATTTGGGATGTGCTTCTTCCGAGAGAGCTGATCGTTTTTTCTGACAGCTGTGATACTTTCAATATGTTTTGTCAGCACTATTATTCAAATGCCTCAATTCTTCCCTGGTCTTCTTTATACTTTCACAGGTCCATAACATAATTGAATGTATCATGCTAAATGCAGGCCCATCTAAGGCCTCAAAGGGGCATTCCTGCTCTTCCACTTGAAAGAGACCCCCTGCTGCTTCCATGAGCACTGATTGTGGGTCTAAGCAAAAGGAAACCTTTAACAAAGACAGCCTTTTCTCCATCATCCCAAGGCTGTTTACTGGTCTTGTTATTTTCTTTATTTTGAGTTACAATCCATTCTGACATTCTCAGTCCATGACCTTCCACTCATATCTCTACCAGAGATCCTTGAATCGAAACACAGGCTTGTCTAGTTCCAGATTATATGATTCCCATCACATAGCTTAAACGCACAGCTCAGAATACAAAAAGCACTACCAAATATTAGCTAAAATTAGGGTCTATCGCATAAAATTGACTAAGTCCTAGATCTTAGCTCCAATTCTTGTTAGTTGTGCATTTTTGTGTCAGTTACAAACATTTCTGTGGCTAGGGTTATCTTTTTTAAGCAAAAAGAACTAACATTACCAAAGTAACAATGGATTCCATTATTAAAATTGAAATTTCCCTTAAACATGAAGCTTTAATTGGGTAATATATGCAAAGGCTCAGGAAAATGGCAAGTCACCCCCCAAAATGCTCATTAAAATGAACTATTATTATTCTTGCAACTTTAATAAAAAAGTAGTAATTTAAATGATTCACTGAATTTATATTCTTGATTTCAACCAATATTTCCATATCTTCCTTTAATTAGAAAAATTCCTGGAAATGTTTTGAAGGGTAATGTTTAACATAAAGAAGTATACGTGACACAGACATGAGTAAAAAGTTACTTTGGGAAGTCAACAGAGACTCTGGTTGCTTTACTGACATTGATATATTTAACTGATTAGCACTTCTGCTATCTGTTTCCTTCCTGTCAGTACAAGTAGCCAGATAAGATGATGCATTTTTGCAGTTTCAAACTTACCCCTGAATGTGGGAGATCTGTATCTGTGAGAGAAGACCTTGGAAGAGGTTGGTGGGTGCAGTGACAACAGCTGTCCCAGGATCCAATTTGGGAGAGCTGAAAACCAACACATGTCCAGGGTGGGTTTTCTGGAAAGGACTTCCAGCTGCTCCACATATTACCTTCACATTCGTCATTCGATAGCATAACTTCCAAGTCACATCTATTGGAAACGCTGGATCGACTTACTGATGAGGAAATGCGATCTGATCTAAACTCCAGAGCTTCCTTCCTCCTGCTACCAACTTGGCTAATCTTCTTTTCTTGGGATTTGGTGAATTTCATACAGGTAATCAATGTGCTGTCTTCATCTTCTGAATGATAATGATAAATATGTTTTAAAACTAAGTTGTTCTAAGGATTATGCACATAAAATTTAATTCTATCCCTTTTAGTAAGAAACTGTATCTTAAAGCCATATGGCATAGAGTGAAGGTACCTAGATACACAGTTAGTTCATTAAATTATTGTGACTGGTAATGACCTAGAATTGCGAGGACATAAAGGGATAAGATATAAGGAACTCAGTCAAGTAGGGAAAAATGGATAGTTAGTCAGTCCTAGAAAAATTGTATTAATTCAGTGTTAGCTTTTTAGGTACCTTCTAGCATTATTTCTAGTACTAGTTTAAGTAAAAATTATTAAGTTTAAAATATGTTAAGAAACTTCCAGAGCTGACAAAATAACCTACCTGGAATTCAAACCCAGTTTTGTCTAATTCTAGATTCTATAATTTTCCCTCACTATATATGGCCTCAGAATTCTTTAGAATAGCAAAACCACAGAAATGTATTTCTAGAAGGATCTGCAAGATTCTGCAGCCTAGATTCTTGAATTTGATTTTATCTGTTTGACTCCAACTCTTGTTACCTCTGTGTACTTTGAAGCAGTTACAAACATTTTTGTGCCTCAGTATTTTTTTGTGCTGCAGTGGAAATTATGAACCCTGTACTCCCCTTTATATAGTAGGAATGACTAATAACTGTAAATTAACCAGGAAGTCATTCAATTTCACAAACAAATTATTTTGTGATATTAGTTTTTTAATGGGAAATTAATTTTCTCTATTAAAGTATTTGTTCTTTAAATGATCTACTATCTACAGTTTAACGACAGTTGGACTCAGGGTGACACACAAAATAAAGGATAGTACCCATAGGTATGGTGTTCTCTGAAATGGACAAACGAAAAACACTCTGTAGACAAAACTAAAAGACCAAAGTCGAAATGAGAATATAAGGTGGCAGGGAAATTGCAGCACTGGAAATGGTAAAAAGTTAGAATGCAGTTAAAGAGATTGCTGACACATTTGGGGTTGTGGTAGTGGTAATACTATCAATAAAAATGAGGAGGTGCATAAAAAACACTGGAAATGTTTTTCTAAGCTATGTATTAAATTTTTTTTGCAAAATAACTTATCACCCTCAAAGTAGTCTCCATTACATATAATTCATTTGTTAAGTTGGCGATTCTATTCTTGGAAACATTTTTCAAACTCATCTGTATAGCTGAGGTACCTGAATTGTCTTTTGTTTTTCTTCTCCTCTTCTGTTCTGTCAAATTGCTGCCCTTTCATGTTCCTCTTCATTCATGGAAACAAAAGGAAGTTGTTTGGAGAGAGTTCAGGTGAGTAAGGTGCACGGGGCATGAGAGAGATGCTGTTTTTTGCCCCAATTTGGTGCACTAAATGACTGTGTGAGCAGTACATAGTCATGGTGGCAAAGCCTGTCCTTGATCTGTGGCCTTTTTTGGGGGGGGCACCCTAATGTGAAATCTTTTCAGAACCTCTAAATAGAAAACTTGATAAATGGTCTAATCTAGAGGAAGGAACTCCAAATTCACTATGAGGTGACATTTCAGTCTGTTTACTTCCAGAATGGATATTTCACCTTTTTTGAAATAAAAAAAACCCCAAAGCCAACCATGACTGCACTTGATTTTTCACATAGCATATCCTTGTAAGATGTATTCAGGATCACAACAGTTTCTGTAGCATTTTTCCTGAGCAGGAAATAAAATTTCATAGACTCACACTGTTCTCTTCAATCAGCCATCACAAAAAACAAGGTTTGAGCAAAACTGATGGTAAGAAAAAAATTCACTGTCACCAGAGAGAACCTTTCCAGGTGATGCCACTGGCTGCACTAACTCATAACTGGTATCTCAGTCCTCCTAGTAAGTGCTTCAAGTTGTTTTCACTATCAAAGAGTAACAATGTGTCCTTTGCAGGTTGTTAATGAGTTTTCATGCAAGCTTAATGCTGAGCTTTTCTTCATATAGACTACATTCTTATATTATATGCTGAAATAAAGATTAAATAAATATGGTAGAAAGCTATAATCCTAGTGTATACATTTCTTGATTTCAAATCATGCACTAGTCTCTTGTTCATTTCAAATCACTGTCTTTAGAGGTTCTGATGAAACATAATTATAGGTTCTTGAATCCCTCCATTTGAAATGGTTTTCATATCTTTCAATGCTCCACACAATATAATACA
This sequence comes from Nesogale talazaci, assembly GCA_004026705.1. Classification (NCBI taxonomy): domain Eukaryota; kingdom Metazoa; phylum Chordata; class Mammalia; order Afrosoricida; family Tenrecidae; genus Nesogale; species Nesogale talazaci. The sequence goes on along the minus strand of PVJH01010123.1, from coordinate 30,569 downwards.
TTTGCTTAATCAAGAAAAGACAGGTAAATATTATTCTGATCTTTTCTGCTCCCAGCCAAAATATATCATTACCAACAATGAGATGACTTATGCATTCCATTTTCTCAGCTAGTCTCTAAGAATGCACAGCTGCAACCATTGTTAATTATCTTAGTAATTTAATATCTTGCACATGATACTAATGATATTGCTCAATAAGTTGCATGTTCAGCAGCATTCTGCCTTCTGCCTAATAGGAATGAATACAAGTCGTTCCAAGTCAATTGGCTGGGTAGCTGTGTTCTAAATTTCTTGGGTTGAACATGGGTGGACAGGGTTGAACATGTCCAATATTATATCCACTTTTTAAAATATTTCAAGCTTGTTTCACCAATTTTCTTTCACCAATGGCTTTAATGAGTCTTGGATGTCTTCAGTACCTCAAGAATCATTGGTGTTTGGTCATTTGCCACCTTCTGAAAATGCTGAATATTCACCAATTCATTTTTGGCCCTGTAGCCATTTGTATCCCTTCCATTTTCTTTTCATGTTTCCTGCACCATTCAATATTTTGTCCATAAAATCTTCCCAATATAGAACTTGAAGCTTGCTAGCATTTTCATTCAGTTTTTTTAGCTGACAATATGCTGAGTATGTCTTCACTTTTGGTTGTCTGACATGCTTGTTGGTTTTGTTTTGCTTTAAAGAAATGCCAGTTAATATGATCATTACTTAAATTAATGCACCAACCAGTAATGCCAGTGATGAAGCAATTGAGGATTTCTGCACATTTCTTTCGACTGAAATTGATCAAAAATGCACTCATGATGCATTGATATTTATTGGTGCTTGGAATGTGAAAACTGGAAACCAAGATGGATCAGTAATTGGAAAATATAGCCTTTGAAATAAAAAGAATATGAAGATCACATGATGGAAGTTTTCAGCTCAACAATTCATTGTTAATACTCTTTATAACAACATAAATAATAACTGATTCACGGACCCTGTCAGGCAGAAGACACAGAAATCAAACAGAGTACCTTAGTGGGAACCTTAATATCATTAGTTTGGAAGGCAGATGCCAGCTGTGACACAGAAAGGATGTTCACTTTAGGCAAACTGAAGAAAAGTAAAGCACGTCCATGAGAACAAAAATATGACTTTCAGTATGCTGCCTACGTAGAGAACCTTCAAGAAAATACTTGAACATGTTTGTATATAAATTGGATGAGAGATGAATTGCCAAGTAAGTACATAATTCACATTAAAATCGAGGGACAGTGAAAAAGAGAAAGACCCTCAAGGAAAAGAATTGACCCAACGGATGCAACACGGAGCTCAAACATAGCAACATTTGTGAGGACAGCTCAGGTCCAGGCAGTGTTTCCTTCTGCTATCCACAGTGTCACTCTGAGTCCTTCCAGTAGCACCTAAGAAACAAACAATCAATGCTCATGGGAAGAGCAGAAATTCATGTAATGGCATTTTGAGCAGTCAAGACACTAAGAGTCAATTCTTTCTCATGTTTCATGATTATTTTAAGATCATATGAAAATGTTCTCATCAATCGAAGCTTCTCCAGTTGTCCCTCAAAGAATTTACAATGAAGCCTTGAATTTTTACTTACGGAGGTTGCTCAATGTAGACTTCACTTCATCCTGACTTTGCCCACTTGCCTTCTTTATCCAAACCAGCTTCTGTCGTCGCTTTACTGTCCCCATTGATTCCATTGAGTCACCATTCGATTTTAGAGCCTGGCACAGACACAATTCTTGGTAAAGACAAATAATTCTTTACAAAAGATAAAGTATATCCTCCTTAAAATATATTGAGGTCATAAATGTGAGGAAATTAACAAGGTGCTCTTAAAACCTAAAGCCCATGTCATTTTAAGCTATAACTTAAAAGCATATCACATTTTGCATTCCAGGTGTTGCAAGTGGTCAGACTCATACTAAAGCAGGTTATTTGTTGTACCAATTTTTTAAATGTAAAATGAAACAAAATGAACAGAATCTATACCCATTCACATATGATTCGCTTCTGCCTGATCCAGTAGGACAGTAAGATGGAATAAGATCATTGTGGCATAGACTGAAGTGGGACAAGCAGTTCAGGGTTGCAACTGGCAAGTCTTAGAGAATAGAACAGTGGTGTGCCAAAAAGGGTCTGCTAACTAACAGAAAAAAAGAAAGGTTGAGAGGTTCTCCCTCTTTCTTGTATAAATTTCTATTAAAAGTTTTCTTTTTAGTACAGCATGTGATCAGAAAATATGCTTTTGTATAATAGTCTCCTGCTTTCCAGAAGACTCACAAAACTGAAAAAAGCAAAAACCCAAAAAACTGAAGCAGGAAAACACATTGTTATTTAGGGGGATGTCATTGTAATTTGCTCATTATGACAACATGATAAACATCGAAAATAATTAAATTGAATTAATGACTATTAATTTTTTTGAAAGAAATTATTTTCCCAAAGCTGAATTCTGGTGTATTTGCATGTAAACAGGTTCTCATTGCTATTTTTAAGATGATTTAATATCTCAAAGTTTGCAAGTTATTACTATATATGTGTAAATATTATGCAAATTGGCTTAATAGTCTCATTCTGTTTTGTCAACTAGGAAGAAGGCAATGCACACACAAATGCTTTTTATCCAAAATAATTGCTTGATCCAAATATATTTCTGCCCCTGAATCTATCTCTTTCTTTTCATTGAACAGCTGATAAATGATATCTAAAGAGATAATGTAATTTTCAAAAGACAAATGGTTTGCTTTCTCATTAGTGTCTGAGTAAGATACTTAGAAGTACCTGCATATCCTTTGAGATAAATTATAAGTCTAAAATAAATCTTTGGAAGTAAAGGATTTCTGATATGCAAAAGTTTCCAATTATTATATTCAGTTCTTGCTCTTTCATTATACATGTGTGGCTATAATAGTATGTAGGTAATTTATACATATATTACATATATTTATATATAAATATCTGTACACAACATATTACTGTTCTTCCTTTTCTATGGTAGCAAATTCTTCCTGTTACAGAACAAGCTCAATCTCTCTATTCAAGCATTAGCATTGAAAATAGCCTTTCCTATTCCTTCTTTGTGAAAAAACTTTCACTTGATTTGGGGAAAGGTGTTGTATACCAGAAAATTGAACTTCAAATTAGTGACATATTCCAGGAGAAACAGGAGACTTTTGGAGAGTGTCTATAATCAGATGAATAGCATCTCTTGACACAGGGGTGTTAAAGCAAACTGGTCCCTTGTTATTTTGTTCACACTTTGTAATCATCTTTTCAAAGTGGGTTTTGAAGTCATGTATCCTTATTTGCTCACTCATGTTTCAGTCAGTCCAGATCAGTTTACTAGATTGAATACATCTTTTAATCCTAGGTTCCTAGAAAATGCACGGTTTAGTAACTATTTGCACAAAGTAAGTAAATTCTTGATTTTATACATATAAATTAGCCTAATGGATTATAAATAGTAAATTGTTCATAATTGACTACTTTCTAGCAGCAAAGCAGTTCTAATATACTTCTTGCTATCTCCAAGAATGAAAATGAGAGTCAATATCATTATGTACGATAAAGACATAACAAGTGACATGGACAACTGGCCACATCTGACCTCCCTGGCTTCCCTATTGCCACGAGGCAGGAGTCAGAAAGGTGCTCACTTTCCATCCTTCTTTACCCTATTCTGACACCAACCTCTTCTGCTGTGGCACTTCACTTCCATGCTTTGTTCACTAATTTGTTGCTTTGACCACAATGAACATCTAGACAATGTTCATGATTAAGTGGGTTTCATGGAGAAGTTAGCAAGCTGCTATCAGGATCAGCAAACAGGTAAAGATACAATCATTGGTGATAATGGACTAGATGAGAAAAAGAAAGTCTATTGTCTTCAAGCTACTTCTCTGAGTCCCCATGACACCATTTCTGGTGCATCTGGTCCCAGAGGCCTCCACCACTCCAGTTAGATATGTTAGACATACTTTTCCAATGGTCCTGCGATTTCTGTCTGTAACTCAGATGCATCTTATATAATGAGAAATGATTTTGATGGAGGTGTGTTTGTCTTTTAGAGGACCCTACCCTGTAGGGAAATGAAGGATGGTGTCTTATATCACACCCTCTACTAAAGTAGTCCTAAAGATGCCCCAAGGAAAAAAAGGGTGTGATTTGTTTTACACTCTCTCCGAAGATCAGAACATAGCCCCAACTTGATCCTATAATGGAGGATTCCTGGTGGTGCGGGAGTTGAATGTGGGGCTACAGCCTGCAAGGTCCACAGTTTGAAACCACCCGCTCTTCCATGGTGGAAAACGAAGGCTCTCTATACTTCTAAAGAGTTACAATGTTGGAACTCACAGGGGCAGGTTGATCCTGTCCTGTAGGATCACTGTAAGTAGGATCCAACTCAATGTTAGTGAGTTTAGTTTAACTTATAGCAGAGCATTCCTGGAAAAATGGGTTCATAGCCTCAGGCACTGAGCCTGGAATTATCATACGCCACAGAAAGAATTATGGCTAGAGGGATCATATTATTTTATTCCACCTCAATAGAATCAAGAAAATGAATGCAAATTATAAAATAGAATATTTTCAAAATAAGAGATGTATCGCCCAAAATACCTAATCTGTAACCTCTGTAGTTATAATAAACTTGAATAAATTAAAAACCAATGATTAACAACCCAACTTTTAATTCACTACACCACCAGGACTGTTGACAAATAAAATAACTATAGAATATAAACAAAAGAGGAAATAAGAAAATAACTGAATACTGCTTATTCAATATTTTTCTCCATAAAAGTAGAGAATTATATGTAAATATAAAATATAAATCTATTTCACTTATTAATTTAAATGTATTTAATGTATTTTTAAATTTAAACCTGCATTTAATTCAGTTGCACACACTTTCATGAGTAATTTAAAATTTTGTTGGAATGATTGGGTTAAACGTGCACCCCTTTTAGCACTATGAATATTAGTATTATAGAATATTCCATACAAAATACCACTGATGAATTATTGACCTGGATTAGTCCTATAATCATATTTCATAACTTGGGATATAACTTATTAGACATCTCGCCAACCAGCCTGTTTAAAAAATGAGAAAACCCAGGGAAACTGAATGGCTTATCCAAGAAATATAATTTATTAATAATAGCTGGGATGAAAATCAAGTCTTCTGATTTTTAATTCCATATTCCTTCTTACAATTATTTTAGGAGCCATAAAATTATTAGTCATCTAATTTTGACAATCAAATTAAGAAGAGCCAAATTCAGGGTTTTGATTTGGAAGTAAAATTTCTGTCTCCAATCTACAGAGATTAATCATCAGTTGAAAGTCTCAAATGTATAGACTTACCACTTTAAAAATAACTATATATTTCTGTGTGTACATAAATATGTGTCTATGTGTATATATAGGGAGATTATCTCTGGTTTTCTCAACTGGTTAAGTACTCCACTATTAACCAAATGCACGGTGCTTTGAATCTATCCTTGTGCTCTGTTTCCAAAGGTTACAGTCTTGACAGTACATAGGAGGAGTTCTGTGCCACACACAAGAGGTAACCTGTGAAGCAGAATGGACTCAATGATAAAGCAAAATAACATTGCTGGTAGGCTCTATCCTGAATTTTTGCTGTTTCTCCTGATGTCCTTTTCCAGAGACTGGTCTCTTCTGACAGTATATCCAAAGTGTGTGTGTGTGTGTATATATGTGTGCACACACACATGTTGCACTAGAAGTGTGTTTGAACAAAGTACATATATGTACACATATATCTATATTGCTTTTAGTGGCACCTTATGTGTGTGTGTATATATATATAAAACTAGAAGAGAATTTACAGAAACTAAATTTGATTAAGAAGCAGTTGTGTGAACAGATAGGGCAAATAGTGCATGGTTTAAAAATCAAGAAAAGTGTACGACAGGGTTGTTCCCTATCACCATACCTATTCAGTCTTTTTGCTGAGGAAATGATCAAAGAAAATGGATTGCATGAAAAAGAATGTGGCATCAGAATTGGAGGAAGACTTATTACCAACCACGATATGCAGATGATACATATTATTTGCTGAAAGTGAGGATGATTTGAAGCACTTGTTGATGAAGCTTACGGAGTTCAGGCTTCAGTATGGATTATAACTCCATGTAAAGAAAAAGCCATTGCCACTGAACCAGTAGGTAGCAACACGAGAAATGGAGAAAAGTTGAAGTCATCAAGAATTTTGTCTTCCATGGCTCCAAAATCAATGTTCATAGAAGTAGCAGTCAAGAGACCAAATGGCATATTGCATTAAGTAAATCTACTACACAGAACTCTTTACAGTACTGAAGAGCAAATGCATTTACAATACAGTACTGCTGAAGGACCTGGAATGTATTTATGAGCTTCCAAACAAACAAGCATTCCTTGGAAGAAGTAGAATTAGAATGCTCTGTAGAAACCAAATGTGCTTTGGACACATTGTCAAGCGAAGAGTCCATGAAGACAGAGCTCATGCTTTGCAAGAGGAGAGGCAGAGAAAAAGAGGGGCTCAGCAAGATGGATTCACACAATGGCTGCAACAGCGGCCTCAAACATAAGAACAGTTGTGAGGTTGCTGCAAGACTGGGCACTTTTTCATTTGATCGTTTATAGGGTTGCCAAGGAAACACGCAAAATAAGAGAAATTGAAGTAAAATTTGTCTGTTGGACACAGATACAGAATGAAGAGCCCTGGGAGAGATTCATAGAATGTGGGCAAGGACTCCTCGGCCATTCAGGGCGTGCAACAGGGAGTGGAGTGAACCCTCCCAGTTCAAGATGGAGGAGCAGACCCAGTGAGGGCCCCAGGAAGGAAGATTGAAGCATATAGAGAAGCATGATCAAATGGAAAGAGACAGAAGGCACCAATTCCAAATCTGTTGCAATGAGCTGAATCTTTTAGTCTGGTTCTGGAATGCTGAGAAGAATATGGCCCTCACTCTTCAGTGCACATGAGCCTTTCTGACGTATATTCAGGAAAAGCATGCAGACTCTCTCAAAAGGAATTTGAAAGTGTTTCTTGTGGGAAGACTGACAGAAGTCTAACAGAGCAGAGGAGAGTCCCTGATGGTGTACCTTGCCCAGCAACATGTACCCAACACCCTACTGATGAAGAGCAAGTAACCTCAACTGGACACGGGTTATTTAGAAGTCAGCCACTTCCCTGTCAGGGGATCATGAGGTTGGAGAATATTCAAAGTACCACGGACGGCTAAATGGACAAGAGGATCTGTATGGGGAGGAAGTCAGGCTAGAGTGTTCCTTAGTGGCAAGCATGGCAAGACTCCATTTTACATACTTTGGACATTATCTCAGGAGAGGTCAGTCCTAGGAGAAGGACATCATGCTTGGTAAAGTGGAGGAGAGGGGAAAGAGAAAAAGATGATCTAGGGGATAGATTTGCAGGGTGACTCCCCCCATGCATGCAGGCATAGAAACACGTATAAAGATGGCACGGAATATGCAGTGTCTCCTTCTGTCACACAAAATCTTTATGGTCCAGAGTCGCCTCGATGGGACCTAACAACAACATGAGCTGGAGTCAACATAGGAGCATCCCACAAAAACAATAAAAAAAGTGTTTGTAGCTTTCTGGTTCTATCCCCTTCTTTTATAGAATGCAAACTGAGGTTCGCAGAGACTAACTAACTCCAAATTGTCTATCTCTATGAATCGTATTCTCTTTACACTGCTAAGAGAAAAGAAGTTAGAAAGTAAGCTAGTTAAGCTTGAATGAATTAAAATAAAAACAATACATCTCCTTTGTTTTATTTTCTAACCTTAATGCCCTATTTAGAACATTTTTCTATTATAGAGACTTTTATAATAAAATATCCTGGCCACATCATATATATTTGACACAATACCTTAAGCAGGGGAAATGAATGAAAAGGGAGAATGCTATTTATGTAGTTAGCACAATGGTGAATAATAAGCTCTAAATGAGGAGCTTATTAAAACACAAGAGCTACATCTCCAGCATATTCTACATAACACTGACTAGTCTCTATTCATGACTGAAAACAAGGATCTAAAATGGTAATTCACCAGCCCACAAGGATCAATGAACACTTCGTAAGTCCATGGGATAGAATATACAAAGAGGATTATAAGTTGGACTCAGTGCAAACACATAAAATCTAAGAGGTTTATTTTTGCTGATTGCTTGCCTGTTTTCTTTGCGCTAGTAGCTAAAATAATAATTTGAAATAATTCATTTTAGAAAATGAGGCAGTGATTGAATAAACAATTCAAGTTAGTGGAAAACATCAGGTGGAGATTATGTACTAAAACAAATCCACTGACACTGAATTGATTCTGACTCAGCACGTCTAAGGGACCTCATGTTTCTAAAGCTGACAGTCTTTGTACCAGTCAACAGCTGCATCTGTCTCCCATGAAGTGTCTGCTGGATTTGAATCTGGACCGTCATCGGACTCCCCTTGTTGCTGAATACTCATATATAATTTTAAAATGTTTTGACTTTATTTTCATTTGTTCAGCCCCTCGAAATATTGTCCTTGGGCAAACGTTGCTTCTTTTGTTATTCAACAGTTGACTATCCTAATGTGGGTGTGGATTTGGTTCTAGACCTGGAGCATGACAAAGGATCATAATCTGGGGGGGGGGGGGGGGGGGGAATCCCACCAGTCACTATCAGAGCAGGAAGTCTGGCATCTTTTGTCATCTCTCGTTGGGTTCCACATTTTCCTCTCATTTTATCCAGGACCTTCTAATGTGATCGTTTTTCACAGAGATTGGTCGTAGTCATCTGCCAGTGTGGTCTCGGGGATATAGAGACTGACATTGGTGTGGTCACTTAATATCTACTGGCGTGATTTTCCCATCAATGTTTTTAATTTTATCAGTTTTCCCATCTGAGACCAACAACTGCACCTTCGATGGCTGCTCACTGCAGTAGGATGTAGACCATTGTCTCTGTGAATCGTGCTATGCCACGTGAAAGTGATGATGATCTCCTGAGAGGATGATAGTCCTGAACTCCTCTGCCTGCTAACTCATTCTCGCAACGTGTTTAGTTATAACTAAGAAATTTCCTTCTGTATGCTCCTATATACTCATGGATAAGTAAAATATTCTCTGTTTAACCTGTATATATTCATGATCACAGTCCGACTCTCCCTTCCATACCTGTTCAGCTTGTGTGTCCTCATGACAATAAATTTGGTTTGATTTTGGTAAAAATGCTGGTCTGAGGTTATATGTCATCATTGCTTTGATTTGAATCTCTCTTGGCCCTGGTAGCTCAGTGGTTACTCATTGCGGTGCTAATTGAAAGGTCAGCAGTTCAAAACCACTAACTTGTTATGAGAGAGTAAGCTGGGGCGTTTTACTCTCATAAATAGTTATAGTCTTAGAAAGCCACAGGGTTTTCCTACCTTGTCCTATAATGTCATTAGACTCATTGGCAGTGAGTTTGATTTTAGATCGGCTAATAATCACAAAAATGTCTTCATATGTTTGTTGGATTCCTGAATTTCATCATTGGTAAAGTGTCTATTCATGACTTCTCCAAAATTTTAAATTAGAATATATATGTTATATCTATATCTATATCTATATTCCAAAACCAATTTTTGCCATCATTGCTGTGTCGGAGAGGGTTCTCTAGATAAATAAAACCAGGACACTAGCAATTCTCTTTATATATTTATATAGAGAGAAGGGTATATACAATAAGAAAGAAACAGTTAACTATAAAGCAGTACAAATTGCTTAGTGCAACTCACTTGCGGGTGACAACTAGTAGACTGGCAGTCCTTCAAGTCTTGAGGGCCACTGAGTAGTCCTCTGTAGAGCAATTTAGGCTATCTGGTCACAGGCAGCAAACAGCAGAGCTTGTCGCCAACAGTCAGCCAGATGACAGAGTCCAACACTCCCCAGCTCAAGAGATGTATATCTCAGGAGCATGGCGAAGTAGGGCTTGGAGGAACCTCAACTCACAGCAACACAGTCCACAGATTAGGTGTCCCACGGGTATTGTTGCTTGGAGGTTGAGGCACAGGACGAACAAGGCAGCTGTCTGGTCCGAGGATCCGGAAGCAAGAGAGAGGGTGGGACTCACCGAGCCCTTCCTATCTCTGCCCTTCAATTCATGCCGTGTGTTCATTGGCTGTGTCGTCACAACAGACCCACCAATCTTCTGTGGCCATGTTAGCATAACAGACCTACCCATCACAATTGCTCTCTGGTGGTAGTAGGAGGCCCAGCCTTGCTCCCGGAGTGCTGCTGCTAGATTTGAACCCCCGAGACAGCTGGCCGCAGTCCCGCACACAACCACTGTGCCCCCGGGGGCTCAGCTCTCCAAAACCATTTTATTGGAGCTTTCACAGATAACATCCCATTTCATAGTGCTATCACATCAAGCATTATTGTACAATTGCTACTAAAATCAGTTTCGAAAGATTTCTTTCTTCTTGAACTCCTTGCTATCAGCCACCCCTCTACCTCCCTAACCACTGTACGTACCGGGAATTCTTATTCTATTTGCTATCTCTATAGGTTTATCATTCCCAAGTTTTATAAACAGAAAAAAGTAAAATAAAAATTCAAGAGGGCTATCCAGAATAATAACATACATCAGAGATTAACTGCAATATGATCAAAACCAACAACACACAAACATATTGAAAATCAGAATATTATTGTTTTTATTGTTGAGGGCCAGTAAAAGAGTGAATCCCTCCCTGAGGTGTAGTAGCACAGTCAGTGCAGCAATGGGTGTAAACATGGCAACGATACTGAAGATGGTGCAAGACGGATACATTTGCTCTGTTTTGTTTTTGGCTGATGAATCTATATGGACAGAAGGAGAGAAGGGTTTTAGGGTTGGGAGAGACTAGGGGGTATAGAAGGGGTGAAAGGGAGACAATATCAAGGAGTCAAGGAAGAAAAAGAATGTTTAGAAACTGATCGTGCTAGCAACTGTGCAATTCTGTGTGTTATGCATGAGGTCACTCTGAGTGTGAGACAACTGGTTGGTACAACAAATTTGAAAAAAAATCATTGAGTAAACAATGGACTAATGAATGAAGGAAATCAAATACATTCTCTCAGCAGGCTTGTAAAATATTTAGTTATTTATTGATTGGTATGTATTTAGTGACCAACTGATCAGGAGAAGAGGCAAAGGAGGAGAAGATGCTTTGTCAGTCGGGTACTGTTTTAGTGAGTTGCCACTAAGTTGGCCCACTAAATTACAGCTCCCCCATGCAACATGATAAGAATATCCACTTTTTCAATTGATCCCTCCTCTGATGCACACTGGACCTGATCTGCTTTCCAATATTTTCTTTATTTTGCTCTGTTTTGTTTTTGGCTGATGAATCTATATGGACAGAGGGAGAGAAGGGTTTTAGGGTTGGGAGAGACTAGGGGGTATAGCAGGGGTGAAAGGGAGACAATATCAAGGAGTCAAGGAAGAAAAAGAATGTTTAGAAACTGATCATGCTAGCAACTATGCAATTCTGTTTGTCGTTATTAAACTATGGGACGATATTGTTTGTGTTAATTTCCAATTAATAACAAATTATGAATGAAAAGGTGAAGGTGGGATTGAGCTGCTATAATCAGATCACTGCTTTGTGCATCTCCTTGATTGTCAGTAAACATTTGTTGGCCAAACTCTATGTATATGAACCTGAACAACTGAAAAAAATATGTACCAAGAGGAAAAGGTTCATGTATACCATGTCAAATGTGCAATAACATGCTACATCTATTCATGGGAGAAAAAGATTGCAACAACTTGGATGGAGGATGGAGGGTGCATTTGACCAGAGAATCCTCAGGTATTGAGTAGCTAAGCACTGTAAAGTAATTCTGTATGCCAAACAAAGTACTTTATGTAACGCTGCTATGCCACTCTGCAAAAACAAATCATCCCATTCAGCTCCTAACATAGATTTCTAGCCCTTTCCTTTCTCCTGTGCATTTGGGGTTGTCAATTCTAGTATTGAAGCTCCACTTTATTGGATGTAAGTAAAAGGATTGCCAAGAAACCACATGTTCAATTTTCTGTAGTAAAAGGAAGTTGCAACTTCATGGTAATTTCTCCACACTTCTATGTGAAAAGCCAACGGACTCTGCGCACTGGCCCACAATTTGGGGTCAGTTTTTTAATGTGTAGACACTGCCAAGCCAGCTGGAAGCTGCCGGGGTTACACAAGTCAGAGATACAAATAGAGGCTGAGCTGGTGTCGGGGGAAAGGTCTCTGAAGCACTAACTTTCTTATTTCCTGTGGAATATCGCCTTCTCTAAAATTTTGCAAGAGGGTCTAGTTTCTAGAACAGTTTATGAGAGCATTTCTTTTTCAGTGTACCTTTTTTAGGTAACAAAAAGGGGGACAACTTGAAGAGCTATTTCATAAATTAATTGTTACTAAAAATATATTGAATTCCCAGCAATACAAAGAGCTGTGCATACAGGGAACTGTGTGGGAAAGATTTTCATCTAAGATGTATAATTTAATGTGCACAAATCAGAAATGTCAAGGAAACCTGCTTTTAATGGGTCCAGCTTTTCTCTGGAGAGAAGTGATAGTTCTATTTTGTGACCAGTCATGTGAACTTGACCAAGCCCCTTCACTTCTATGAACTTGAGCCCTTTATCTGTAAAATGAAGGAGTTAGATCCTATTGTGGATTGTTCCTCAACTAATTTTAGGGGCAATAAACTGCATAGCTATCTCCTGCTGTTACTTTTCATAAACTATATATATAAGCTATTTATATTTTACTTTGTATAAACTCATAGACTTGATAAGAATTACAAGAGTAAGGTTGAGCTAACAGTTAATCGGATTTGGAGAATTTGCAGAAATCTTTGCAGTCATCTAATCTAATGCTTTACTTATAAACGAGGAAGGTGAGGTGCAGACATGTGAGCTGAGTGACCCAGGTCAATATTTAGACAATTCCAGGTCTAATCCACTTTTCCCTACTCTAGTTCTAGTGTTAGGCCTCTGAATGCATGGATAGATTTTTTGTCTGGAAACTTTATTTGTAGCCTTTGAGAATTGTTTCTGTGTTTTTCACAGACGTCTGATATTTAACAAGTTACTAAAAAATTCAGAAGCCATTAAAAACCACAAAAGCCTTAGAACTAAAAACCACAAAAGACTTAAATTCTCAGGAAGCATAATGCTCACCTTCCTGACACGTTCACTGAAGACAAACGTGTGCATAGGCAAATGTGGTAAAGAAAGCTGATGGCGCCTGGCTATCAAAAGATATTGTATCTGGGGTCTTAAAAACTTGAAAGTAAGCAAGCAGCCATCTAGCTGAGATGCAACAAAGCCCACATGGAAGAATCACATCAGCCTGTGTGACCATGAGGTATCGAAGGGATCTGGTATCAGGCCTCAAAGAACTAAAAATGTTATCATTATAAGTTAGGGGGAGTACAGATTGGGGACCCAAGGTCCATCTGCAGGAGAAGTGACATTCCCTTTCAGAAGGGTCATGGGGAGTCAGTCAGGGCACAGTGTAGCAAAGATGAGGTGGGAGACACTCTCTCTCTCTGCTGATTCCCTGAGAGATGCTTTATTGATAAGGCACATGGAACTACACTGGCGACTCACAGACCAAAAAGCCATGTGGAGAGCCCTGCCAGCGATGAGATGTTTATACCAGAAAAAATCTCACTATCTGTAGTAGTCATATAATCTCCTGTAATTTTGAGATTTAAGAGTGAAGGGGGGGGGTGTTTACACGGTTAACCAGGTCATAGCTTGATGATCTCATTTGGAGATGCTAACAAGATAAACAGCTGGCTGGAGGCAGGACATACACTCCCTCCCTGCAACACATTTGTGAAATGAAACCACGTGAATATACCCTGATGCAGCCACAGCCCTGGAAGGCAGGGAAACCACATGGAGACCCCTGCCACCACTGAGATGTTTACCACACCACTGAATCCACAGGACATCCCAACCACTTGCCTGTGCTCTTCCTGAATTCAGCATCATTAAATGCATTTTTGAGTCTGAAGAGAACTTTATAGATTGGCATTGAACATATGGGTTAGTATCAAACTTATGGACTTGATCTGGACTGGGCTGATATATTTTCTCAATACTTAATTGTTCTTGCATATAAAGCTCTTTGTTATTCACATGAGTGTCTATGAGTTCGTTTCTCTAGTCTACCCAGACAAACACAGACTGCAAGCCTTGGTTTTCACCAGAAAGTGCTTCGAATCCTCATTTTCAGCCAGCAAGGCAGTATCATTTGCATATTGAAGACTATTAATAAGCTTTCCTTCAAACTTGATGCCATTTTGTCTTCATATAATCCAACTTCCCCAAGAATGTGCTTTGCACACAGATTGAACAGCTCTGGTGAGTGAATACAGCTCTCAAACACACCTTTCCTGACGTGAAGCCATGAAATATTCCTTTGTTCTGTTCACACAACTGTCTTTTGATCCATGTACAACTTCCACAACAGCATGATGAAGTGTTCTGGGACTCTCATTTCTGCTCAAGGCTATCTTTAGCTTGTTATGTTCCACACTGACAAGTGCCTTAGCAGCGTCAATAAAGCACAAAAATATAAGCATTCTCCTGGTATCTCTGCTTTAAGCCAAGACCCATCTGACTTCAATAATGGTATCCCTTGTGCCACATCCTCTTCTGAATCTGCTCTGAGCCACTGGTCCTTCCCTGTCAATGTAGTGCTGCAATGTAGTATTGTTCAATGATCTTCAGCAAAATTGTATTTGCTTTTGATATCAATGATAGTGTCCTAATATTGGAGCATTCTATTGGTTCACCACTTGTTAGTCAATTTCTTACACTGTGGTGGCTTGTGTGTTGCCCTGATGCTGGAAACTATGTCACTGGTATTTCAAATGCCATCTGGGTCACTCAAAATGAACAGGTGTCAGAGGAGCTTCCAAAAATAAGGACAGATTACCAAGTAGTAATTGGCTGCTCAGGAAGAAAGAGGTAGCTGATGACAACCTCTCCCTGTGAGTCAGTATTAATTCATGACAAAAGCAACACTTTAATATAATATCATTACGTTTGGAGCACAGAATTATGAATGGCAAAACCTTGTCATTCTAATTATTACCTGTAGAGAAATGACATTTGCTGGCAATATTGGTCACAGAATCTACACATTTCTATATCATTTAGGGAAACAGACATAGTTTCACAATTCAGTTTTCATTGTCATCCAAAGCCAGTCTAGAACAAGAACTACAAATAGGACTGACAGTTTCCTAAGTTCAGTAAGTCTACAACACAGCTTGACTCGTTGACTCACATGAATATCCTGGAAGTCTTCCAGACCTCAAAATAAGTGTCCTTTTCATGAAATGGTGTTTCATAGTGACCAAAGTGTGAAAGGAAGCTGGAAGATCTGTCTGACGATTTTGATATCATATGGGAAGAGATGACGCCCAAAGAAAACATCTTTTCTTCTACAAAAAATGTTGTCCACAGCCCAGGAAACAGTACTATACTTTAAGGGAAAATTAAGAAAAATCTATCTATTTGCAAGATATGTTTTATTCTACTGTAAGAATATTATTTAACCACTTGAATCATCTGTCACTTTTGATCTCTTCCCTCCACCAATACTTTCCAGTTTGTAACTTAATATAGAACCAAGCAATATTTGTCTGATGAAACTTAGTGAAAGACGTGGCTTTTCTTAAGGCTAGTGAATTAGAAAGTAATACCCCCCACAATCACCCAGTGTCATGACTTCAATTGAGCTCACCCTTGAAAAGTTTCCTGATGGCATAATGGGTTGCACTTTGAGCTGCTAACAGCAAGTTCAATGGTTCAAAACCACCATTTGCTCCAAGGGAGAAAGATGAGGCTTTCTATTTTTGCGAAGCTTCATAGTGTTAGAAACCCATGTCAGCAGTTCAACACTTCCCAATAGGTTTCTATGAGTCAGAATTTACTTGGTGGCAAAAATTTTGTTTGTATTATGTTTATTTGTTTTTTTAAGATTTGTTTTACTTTGGTCAAATTCAAGCATCCCATTTTTTCAGTAACAGTGCCCTAAACTGCATATAGTTATATCTACTGGCTATGCATAGCCAATATATTATAGTTATTGATTCTATTTTCTTCTAGAAAACTATATAATCAATCTAAGTTGTTACTACACTGCATGAAAATTGAAGGAAGGTAGCCTAAGTTGTGATATCAGAGTTGAGTTTGGACACCATCTGTGTTAGTATGGGTAGACTAGAGAAACAAATTCATAGACACTCATATGTGAATGTAGAGACAGAGCTTTAAATACAACAGCAGTTGAATATTGAGAAAACATTCCAGTTCAGTCCAGTCCAGTCCAGATCAAGTCCATAAAGGCCAACATTTGCCTATATGTCTGATAGCTATCTATATAATCCTCTTGAGATTCATGGAATACATGCATTGATTCTGAATGCAGGAAGGTCACAGGTCAGGGGGTGGAAAGTCTTGTGGGCTCAGTGGTTTTGTGAACGTCTCAGTGGAGAGTTCTCCGCATGACTTCTCTGGCTCCCAGGGCTCAGGATGCATTAGGGTAGCTTCCTTTCACAAATGTCTTGCAGGGAGTGAGTGAGTGTCCTGCCTCCAGTGAGCTATTCATCTCCTAAGCACCTTCTGAAGAGGTCATCAAGCTGTGACCTGATTGACAGATAAACTCCACCCTTTCATTCATAAGCCTCAAATTGACAACAGACTATATAACTACCACAACATCTAACTCTGTGTGGACAGTTTGGTCGATAGTTGAGTTAGAATAATGACAGTTCAGCATTATGAGAAATGACAGTTTTGAGGAAAGGTGCATCAGATAGAAATGCATTAAATTATGAGGAGCAGAAACTTCAACAATAGTGGCTTAACTGAGGATGAAGCTCACGTATCCCTACTTAAGAAATTTTGACACAGGCAGTCCAAGCTGATGTATCTGCTTAGAAATGTTACTAATGAAAGAGATTCATGTACTTGTCTATTCCTTTATCACTGTCAGCGTATGCCTCCTGCCACTGTGCAGCATATCTGAGCCCTAGGCAATAAAAAGGAGAAAGAATACAACCTTTTGCTGCATGAGATATTGTCTTTTGATGTTCTTGCACATGGACAGCCATCCATGTCCAGGAATTTTGTGTATACCTCATTGACCTATACTGCATCCCACAGCCACTTCTAACTATAAAGAAGGCTAGAAATTCCAGTAATTAAATTCATACCATTCTTCATAAAGAGCTTCATGAAAGAAATTGGTGTGAACTAATCTAATGCAGTGGTTCTCATCCTTCCTAATGGCGTGACCTTTCAAAAGAGTTCCTCATGCTGTGGTGAGCCCCCAAGCATAAAATTATATTGGTTGCTACTTCATAACTATAATTTTGCTACTGCTGTGAAACAGATGACCCCTGTGAAAAACCTCACATGGGGCAACGACCCACAGGTTTACAACTGCTTATCTAACATATCTTTGATTTGTGCCTCAGAAGGAAAATGTAGGGTCTTGGGAGATATAAATACATAGATGAGTGGTATAGATAAATAAATACATATATTTATAAAATTTATATATATATGTGTGTGTGTCTTAAAATAAACAGTTGCTCTGAAATTGATTATGATTCATGGTCACCCCATGTGTGTCACTGTGTCACGGTAGAGTTCAGCTTCTTAGAGTTTCTAATGACTGGTTGGAGGGGTGTCTTTTTTGTTTGCTTTTTCAGTAGATTAATGGGCCTTTATTTGGAGACCTATCTGGATGCACTCAACTCTTTGGGTTAGTAGTCGTTTATGTTTGTACCACCCAAGAACTATATAGATATTTATGAAGATGTGTACAACAAAAGTGTGTGTGCACATATGTAAATAGACATGCAGATATGTAGATCAATAGCAAGAAAGACAGATAGATAGACAGAGAGATATAGATAGATAGATGATAGATAATTTTCACTCACTAAACTTTTTCCGGGAGAAAATGTTCAGTGCTCTCACAGGTGGGGGTGCTTGGGAGTGCCTGATATCACCAGCACAGAAAGTAATAAATGTTATCCCTCTTTGCTATCATGAATATGAATGATGCTCTGAAGCCTGAATGCAACCCAAGAATTTACGTGAGAAATGAGGCATGAAACATTTTTGAAAATATATTAGCCCAAAGTCTGTATTACTGCATATTTTATACCCTTTTCAGTATGCTACAAAAGGTTTGCACCATCAACTGAATGCTGCCAGAAGAGAACAAACAAGAACAAGGATACAAAAATAAATGCTGGAAGCCACATTTCCCCAAGATGTTCTTTATGATTTGGGCATAATGATCGCAGTAGCAGGCAGACAGCTTTGCTTTAAACTTTCCTCCATCAGCACTTCTCTTTTAATCCTGGTTCT
Organism: Nesogale talazaci; assembly: GCA_004026705.1. NCBI lineage: Eukaryota > Metazoa > Chordata > Mammalia > Afrosoricida > Tenrecidae > Nesogale > Nesogale talazaci. The sequence continues at coordinate 12,121 of PVJH01010123.1, read as the reverse complement.
CCAACAAGTTTATTCCAGACCAAAGTTCTCAAGAAATAATCATAGAGCAAAATCAGTATTTTGAAAAGGATTACATAACATCTTCCCTTGCCTACTGCCCATGGTCTTTAGCACCCTTTAACATTCCTGAGACCTTCCCTGTCATCTTGAGAGGATGAAAGAAATACCTCTACCTGAGTTTTGAAATTGGGAACTCACTTAATACTTACCTTTTTATCTGGGCAATTTTAGTGTCCAAGATGTCTTTTACAGGCACTGTTATAAATTAATTACAATTAACCAAACATTCTATACATCTTATCCTAGCAAATGTTGTTATCTGCCATTAAGTCCACTCTCATCCAAAACAACCCTGTGTGCAACAGAAGGGAACCTTGTGTGGTCCTACGCCATCCTTACAATTGTGTTCAAACCCATGGATGCAGCCACTGTGCCGATCCATCATTGAAGTCTTTCTCTTTTTCACTGTCATGCACACTTTAAGGAACCTGAGATTCTTCTTAAAGACTTACCTGTCCTGAGGACCTGTCCAAAGTATATTATATGAAACAAGTTAATAGGAACTAAATATACAATTACATTAAAAAGTACTGTTAGAATCATATTCATGATTATAATTTCTGTGTTTTTATATCTGCTACTCATCTGTTATTTTGTCTTATAGTGATGCCTTGCTCATCACTGTGATACTAGAAGCTATGTCACTAGACAAGGTAGGCCATTGGTGGCAGACTTCTGTGAAATTTCCAGATTAAGACAGAACAGAAATATCTAGTGACCTATTTTCAAATATGGCAAAACTTTGTGGACCACAAAATATTCTCCAAGATTTATACTCAATCACTCCTGTCATGCCATCAGCAAAAGGGCATTACATTCCATAGCACAGCGTGTCAGGCAAGGTGAAGGAAGTTCATGGGGAATTGGATTTATAGAATGGCTGCAACAATGGACTCAGCTCTACAAGTACTCATGAAGAGAGTTCAGGAGTACAACATTCTCTGCTATTTGTGGGATCTCCCTGTGTCCGATCCAACTGCACAGCAAGTAACATCAGCTTATACATAGTTCAAAAAAGTTTTTGAAAACGAATATATATCACTTTCAACAGTAAGAGCAAAAAGAGTTTCACCTTTTCCTGAAGACTGTTGTCCTCCTTCGAAGAAAGAACTGATTATCTGTTTCATTGATCTGTATCTTTAATCCCTTGCTTCTCTGAGTCTGTGGCAGGTTCGTCTTTCTAAGTGGTGGCTCCGTTTTTCTACTAAAAACCTCAAGAAACATCTCTTTTGACATGCAGCATGTCTAGGGAGCTCTTGCAGTAAAGCAGCATTATGTTTTTCTGGCTATCAGACAATGTTTCACTTAGATATTATATCTGAGGCTCCATCTGAATTCAGGAGCATGAGACTGCATATTTTAGAGATAATTCACCAACTGAACTATAAGAATACCACTTAGTGTATTCACAAATAATAAGGGAAGGGAAGTGAGACGAAAAAGAGAAGGGGCACCATGAAAATGACAATAAAAGCAATGCAAAATTTGCAAACATCCCCTAAATGAGAGCTGTGGAGGCAGAACTGACTTGGTAGTACAATTCTTCCCTTATTGCAGGAAATCTGGTTCCAATCCCTAGTCAATGTACTTCACTCACAATCCTCTGCCAATGGTGACTCGTAGGCTATCAGGAGAAGGAACAACTTTCAGCAGTTTCAAGTTAAGATGGTCTAGAAAGAAAGACCTGCTGATCTACCACCAACAAACTATCACCGTGTTCCTAGCTGCAGAACTGCGTAGTGCTGTCTACTTTCATGGAGATTGCCTAAATTGGGGAATAATTTGATGTCAGATTAATATACCAAGAAAATGCCATCTGTGAAACTAAGTGTTTTAACGAATTATTTTGCCTAATCATGAGGGCAGAATTGAGATCCAGGTTTTTAGAGATGGGTGTTCTTAGATAATGAGAAATTAGGTAAATTGCCAAAGTCATATAGCTTCTAAGGGCCAAACCAGAATTTGAATGGAGTTCTGTCTGACTCTGGAGCTCACAGTCATGCCATGTAATGAGAATCACGAGGTTAATGCTTGTTCCTTCTACAAATGAGTACAAGCCTCTCAAGTGCAGGTGGAACATGGGGACCCTCGGGACAGTCACCAGAAACTATGGCAACACAAAAGTCCCAGCGCACTTCTCTATCTGAGGGCCTCCTGATGTTGTTGTTAGGTGTCGTCAAGTCACTTTCAACTCACAGTGGCACTTTGTACAACATAACAAAGCACAGACTGCTCCTGGATCCTCCTCATTTGTTCTTATGTTTGAGCTTTTTTTAATCAAGCCATCTAGTTGAGGGTCTTTCTCTCTTTTTTTTTTTTTTCTGTCTCTCCAAATTTACTAAGCATGATGCCCTTTTCTAGGAACTGGTCTCTCCTGATAACATGTCCAAATTTCATGTGATAACAGCTTGTCATCCTGGTCTCTAAGGAGCATTCTGGCTGTACTTCTTCCAAGACAGATTTGTTTGTTCTCCTGACAGTCCATGGTAATATCAATATTCTTCTCCAAAACCACACTTCGAATGCATCCATTCTTCTTCAGCTTTCCTTATTGAATGTTCATCTTTCAGCTGCATATAAAGCAATTAAAGATACTGTGGCGTGGGTCAGGCCTATGTTAGCCCTAAAAGTAATACCCTTGTTTTTTAACACAGGTTCCACTTGAACATAATTGAAGGATCTGAAACTCCCATCGTTTTCAAGATTATCTGTAGATTGTCAAGATGCAACAAGTCAAATGCATAGGCATAGTTGTTATTAATTGATGTTTGCAGCTGTTTCTTCTCATTTTCCTTCATGTACGAGCAGAAAATGAAGATCCTGCTGCCTTTATTCCCACAGACTTTGCTGCACTTGAGTCATCATGGCCAGCTTCATCTTGAGAAGGCCTCTTTTCTTCAGATGTGTTTTGAGTCCCTTCCAATCTATGTCTGATAGTTCCCTGCTTCTGTGCATTAGGTTTTCTCTGGCTAGATCTCTCTGCTACCCACTTGTTTTTCAGTGACTAAGGCCTCTGATATGGATAGTCTATACCTTCTTTGTAGTACGCTTTCACTTGGAAGCTATGCTAAATCTCGATTACTTTGGATGAGCCAGATGGTATTTAAATACAAGTAAAATAGCCTTAGCTCCACAGCAATATATCAGCCAGCACAGTACAGCAAACTGACAGGCAAATGGCTCATGTGGGGGTGGGGTGGGGTGGGGGCCTCATAGAACCTCAGAAATCAGACTTGGTTTAGAAAGATGACTCCTTTCCCACACCAAACAAGACCCCTGAAATGCACACATTGTATACCCTTAGCTTCTCTGTTTGTGTTGCACTGGTGAAATCTGTAAAGGTACCATTAAAGTGTTATAAAACAAAGATGTCATTTTGAGGACAACTCATTGCATTGATTCATGCACTATTTTCAATAGCCTCACATATATACACCAAAGCTGGTCAATGACTAAAGAAGACCACGTAAGAATCAGTGCCCATAATTTATGGTGTTGGAGAAGAATATCTTATAAACCATGAAATTACAGAGATAACAAATAAATCTGTTTTGGAAAAAGGGCATCTAGGATATCCTTTAGAGTCAAGAAAGGGTAGACTTTGTTGCAGGTACTTTGGATGTTTTATGCGAACACTGGTCCCTGGAGAAGAACATCATGCTTCTTTTGTAAACAAACAAAAAACCAAACTCACTGCCATCAAGTTGATTAATGGCCAGTGAAGCAGAGGAGGACCCTCAGTGAGGTAAATAGACACAATAGCTGCAAGAATGTCCTCAAAGAGGAAGACGGTGCAGGGCTGGCACTGTTTCCTGTCATCCTTTATAGGGTCGCTAAAAGACGAGGTGGCACCTACCAAAAAGTGAACTACAGCCTCTCTTGATTAATCTCCTATGTTAAGCAAGGGAAGTCCAAATGTTCTAAAATCTAGTAATGCAATTAAAGAAAGCACACAGATGTATAAAAAAATTAAAAAACAGTATGATATCTGAATTGTCCTATTGACTGATTCATGCTTTCTCTCTACAAGATAAATAGCAAATATCTGATGCTAGTTTATAATTATTATTATTGCCAGGCTATCACAAATTTAGACATCCTTAATTATCAAACTGAACTTATTAATATTATTTTTGTAGAGGAATGACAGGAATAACTATATATAATGTATTATATATATATAAAATATTGTACATACAAGCATGAGCCACATATTATCATCTTGGTCATCAAGTGGTTCTGAAGACTTAGCCTAGGTCTTGTCAGGGAAAATTTCAGTATATTTATTTAACAGACCCAGACTTACTTATTAAGAGATTATAAAGCATCATCACAATATTTCATTGATTGAAGTCATCATGTGATATTTTTATTCATGTCCTATTTCCTTGGGGATTAAGCATTGCATTCGAGCTTAAATTCTGAGCACTAGATTTTCATAAGGCTATGGATTATAGTGTGAGCCCTAAATCCATTTTAAGCCTCTGCATAGCTTCAGCCTCCATTGAGTTCTTTTCGATAGTTGACTGGCAAAGTAAAAAGGTTTTGCCAGCAGGCAGAGTCTCTGGGAAAGGAGATTGCTCTGACTCCTTGTCTTGTCTTGCACTAGAAGCTTGCCTGGATGTGTCTTTGACAGCCCTTTCTAAGGTCCATTGGTAATGTTTCATACACCAGCCAAGGTCATTGGGAAGGGCTAGACCAATTTTGTAAATGGTTCCAATCTACCACACACCTAGCCCGTCTGCTGTGTTTGCAGTCCCACTTTTACCTGTGATGAATTGATCTGCTGGCAGCCATGATTTTGTGAACACTTCGTATTTCATGTACTGTTTAAGTAGCCAACTGCATTCTTGAACACAAGCATGGCCTCTTGCTGGTGAGGTCCCTCAGACAGAGGGTTTGTTTTTGTCCTTTCTTTTTCCTGCCTAAGATTTGACAACTGGGTCTTTCTGAGCTATGTTTGAATTTGGGGTCTCTTTTCGCCCGGTAACAGCATTGCAATTTCAAAACAGTTTGTAACAACTACATGCAGATTAATGCCAACTATGTCTAAGTTGACTATACTATTCTAGTATATTGCAATATTCAATAAGAAGATTATTTTCACAAAACACCATATAAATGTTAATTAGTCACACTACCTGACGTGAAATACCACATAAGTTTTTTCCTTGGTTATACATGCTGTTCCTCAAAAGAAAGCCATCTTCATTTAGATCTACAAAAAAAGAAAAAAGAAAAATGTTTTACACAACTATAAGAAATCATAGATGTGTGAACGCAATTCAGTTATCAGTCCATTTAATCTTTGGTCATCTCCATAATATGTTGGATTATTCATTAATAATCACTAAAGTTGGGCTGAGCCCCGGTGGCGTAGTGGTTGTGCACGGGACTGTGGCCCACTGGGATGGAGGTTCAATTCCAGCAGTGCGGCTGGGCCTCCTACTCCCACCACTGGAGAGCAGTGATGGCCCCCCCCAAAAAAATTCATTAAAGTTTAAATTATTTAAAGATATACTATTGTTGCAAGAAAGGGATTAAAGATAAAACAAATTTAACAAAGTGAAAAACCAAGAATTCCACTAACTATCTGTATATATTCTTGACTAAGTCATGGAATCTCTCTAAAATTCCATTTCCTTCTGGATAATAAAAGGACAGTGAACAAGCTACTAAATCTTTATCTAGATCCAAAATACTCTGACTGCTTCCAGCCATTCCCTCACCTGTTTCTGTTAAACTAAGCTTCACCACTGGCATTTTGAGCTTAATTAGCTTAGGTTTTCGCAACATGAATTATTTTTATTAAAATCGTGCTATATGTGCTTTCATATAAGCTTTGGGATGTGTCACCCATTTGCTTGCAGCTAAACAAAACCTTTTTAGAAGGTAGAAGCTCTTCGCTGACAGTCCCTGTACCAGGTGACTCCATTTATTTAAATCTGAACTAGACAAAATGCTAAAGAAAGGCAGAGCGTATGGATTGCTTAATCCAAGCCCTTTGTTTTACAGACCTGAGAGGGCAGAATTGGCCTGGCCACCAATGCAGTCACTTTCCCTTTAACCTTTCTTTCTAATTACCATCACTGCTTCAATATTCCTCTAGTAATCATATTCTCATATTGGAGAGCATGTGTGAGGGGGGAGGAGGTTTTGCTCCAACTGCCATCACAACTTTGATTAAAGAGTATATTCACACTTTAGTCTCAGAATTATTTACATCAAACAAAATAACTACATTATAAGATTCTAGAATGTTTCTAAATTTTTTTATTAGTTGGGTCTGGGAATCTGGTCTTTGAAGCAAGGTTTTCCACCACTAGAATGTGATGGGTTAGTGGCCAGGATGCTAGAAATTCACTGTTTTGGATTTGTTTATTTTGTTGGTCTCTAAAATATTGGTTAACTTTTAACTTACAGGGACAGGTTTGTAGTTTGAACTCACCAGCTGCTTTGTATGAGAAAAATGTGGCTATTGGCTTTTGTAAAGATGTATAAGACTTAGAAATACTGTGAGGCAGTTCTTTCTGTCCTACAGGGATACTATGAGTCCGTGTCAATCATGGTAATGGGTTCATGGGTATTCAGAAAGCATTTGTTTTTCCAGATGTTGCCATGAAGTGAATTGAATCTAACAATATGTGCCAACATGATCCTAGAGGCTTGGTATTTACGTAATAGTGCAAATTGACATTTATGTATCATACCCCCCCCCCCCAGTGAATCTTTTATTATCAGTTGGTGATTTGTAAGGGAATTAGAATGGGGTACCACTCACTTACTCAGTTTAGAACCCTGAATGGTATAGGGTTGGCAACTCACATCACCTATTTTATTGCAAGAAACAAAAGGATAGAGAAGAAAACAGAGGAGAAGAGATCTCAGTAATGACCACGAGAGAACAAAGTACAGATTGCTCAAATTGTTGAGACTGTCTAGACCTAGGGGAAGCCTGACCTCAAGACACCTAGAGAGATCAAAGGAACGCCAGGCCCAGAGGTGCTGGGAGGAGCCAGGGACCTTACAACTGAACTGTGGAAGGACAAAGAAAGACTTCCCCTGTAGCTGCTACCATGAATCTGTACTTCTAGCCTCCTAAAGCGTGATAGAATCTGTTTCTGTTTGCTAAAGTCATTCATTTATGATATTTCTGTTATCTTACCACTAGATTACTGTCATGATTCTCTTCCATCATTTCCCCATTTTCCCCCCCATTTGTCCCATTTTGAATCTTTAGACATGATTTTTAGGGTCAGTTGTAGTGGCATGTAATTCACATATCGAGTTCAATAGTTCAATCATGTTAAAGATTTGTAAGATCACCTCCACAATTAATTTTCAAACATTTACTTCCTTGTTTTACTCATTATCATCACCACCCCCACCCTCCCAAGAAACTATGAATGCATTCACTGTCTCTACAAACTCTATTCACTCTACACGAGAGCCAAAAACAATTAGGATCTTTTAAAAAGATATTCTCATGTTGTTGTGAGGCACCATCAAGTCAGTGCCAACTGATAATGACCCTTTGTACAACACAACACGGCCCGACCTTTCCCTGTGTCATCCTTACAATTTTTGTTATAGTCAAGGACACCACGACTGGCACTACGAATCATTTCATTGAGGATATTTGTTTTCATTATCCCTTTGCCAATTGTGTCCTTTCCCAAGAATTGTCTCTCCTGACAACCTACAAAGTAGGTGAGACAAAATCTCAACATCCTTGCTTCAAAGAAGCATCCTGATTGTATTTACACAAAGAAATATTTGCCTGCCATTCAGGACATTCATGATATTTTCAGTACCATAATTCAACCACATCAATTCTTCTATCTTTCTTATTCAATGTCTAACTCTTCCATGCATATGACCATGCAAAACCATTGGCTTGGATAAGATGAGCATTTATCTTCAAAGTAACATCCTTGATTTTTAACACTTTAAAGGGGTTTCGTGCAGCAGTTATGTGGTTTGATTTCTTGACTATCGTTTCAAAGAACAAGATGAACTCCATGAAAACTTAAACTTTCTTCACTCATCATAATGTTATCTATTGATACAAGTGTGCAGATTTTGGTTTTCTTTACAGTAAGCGGCAATCCATATTCCATACAGCAACTCTTGATCATAAGCAGAAAGTACTTAAAGTCCTCATTGTCAGAAAGCATGGTTGTGTCATCTGCATCTATAAAAATTTTAATAAGCCTTTCTCCAAACTTGATGCTTCATTCTTTCTATCTTTCAACTTCTCTGATGATCTGCTCAGCGTACAGATTAGATAAGTATCATGATAAGATACAAACATCACACACACCATTCTTAATGTGAAACCATGCACTGTTCTTTTATCTGAACAACTGCCACTTGATCTACTTACAGATTTCACAAGAGAATAGTTCAGTGTTCTCAAATATCCACTGTTTTCATCCTATCCATAGTTAGTTATGAAGCATAGTGTTGAATGTCTTTGCATAGTAAGTTAAACACAAGTAAACATCTTTTTGGTATTCTCTGATTTAGCAATGATATCCTTTGCTCCACATCCTCTCCTAAATTTGACCTTAATTTCTGCTTCCTAGCATTGTACTGCTATAATTGCTGAATAAAATTCAGAAAAAGTTTACTTGCATGTGAAATCAGTAGTATTCTATAATTTGAGCATTCTATTGGGTCATCTTTCTTTGGAATGGATACATAGATGGCTCTCTTCCAATATGTTAGCCAGGTAGCTGTCTTCCAAATATTTTGGCATAGACAAATGGAATCTCTTAGTGCCTCACCAGCTTGTTGAAATAATTCAATTGGCATTCCATCAATTCTTGCACCCTTGTTTTTGTGTTGATGCCTTCATTACGATTTGGACTTCTTCATTCTGTACCCTTGGTTCTTGATCACATTCTACCTCTTGAGATGGTTGTGTGCTGATTAGCTCTGTGTATGGGACTCTGTGTATTCTTTTATATAACTTCCTTGGATTTTCAATATGTTGTTCATAGAACTTAGTAGTAGTGCAAAGTGAGCTTTGAAAGTTTTCATGAGTTCTTTCAGTTGAATGGGTCTTCTTTTCTATCTCTAGGTTTCTACATATTTCATTTTGACTTTGTCTTCTCAAACTGCTCTGAAACGTTTTCTTTTCAGCTCCTTTACCTCATCATTTCATCCATTTGCTTTCACTACTTTAAGATCAAGAACCAAGTTCTAGAGTCTCTTCTGACATCCACTTTCCTTTGCTTTCTTCCCTGCATTTTAGTGATCTTTTGCTTTCTTCCTGTATGATTGTTGTCATCCTTCAGCTTATCAGGTCTTCTGTAATGAATATTCAATGAATCAAATCTGTTCTTCAGATGTTCTGGAAAGTCAAGTGACCATCTTGCAGGTAGTATTTTGGCTCTGATGGACTTAAGTTTCTTCTGTTTTAATCTGAGATTATGAATAATTAATGAGTAATTGATGGTCTTTTCCTTTGATTTCCTGTTCTGATTTTAGCTGCTTATATTGTGTTTTTCCAGTGACTCTTACCTCAGATGTAATCGATTTAACTTTTATGTTTTCCATCTATAGAAGTCTATGTGTGTATCCTACCTTTGTGTTGTTGAGAAAGTATTTGTGATGAAGTCCTATCTTACAAAATTCTATCATGTGATCTCCAGCTTTGTTTCTATCACCAAGGCAATGGTTTATAACTACTGTTACATCCTTTTTATTACCAACTTTTAAATTTCTGTTACCAATATTATCAGTGTATCTTTATTTTTTATTTGATCAATTTCAGACTACAGACATTGGTAAAATCTTCAATGTCTTCATCATTACCTTTACTGTTTGGTGCCTAAATTTGGATAATTGTACTCAATGGATTTCCTTGTATGCAAACAGATATTATCCTATCACCGACAGTATCATGCTTCAATATAGATCATTCATTCACTTTTTAATAATGAACATGATGTCCTTTTCTTGCATTGGTCATTTCCAGCATTATAAACCAGAAGACTGTTGTTTTTGAAAAGGCCAATACCAGTCCAGTTCAGTTCAGTAATGCTTAGGATACCATTCTTTATGTGTCCCAATTAATGTTCGACCAAGTTTCTCTTTTTCCAAGATTCATGCACTGTACATTCTCAGTTCCAATTACTAGTAACTGTTTGCAGCTCTTTCTTTGCATTCTGCATCGTGCCCCATCAGTCAAGGAAAGTCCCAGAGGCTTTCGACCACCCGCGCCATTAAGCCAGACTATTCTGAGAAGGCATCTTTAGTTCAGTCACATTCTGATTGCCTTCCAACCTGAAATGCTCATGAACTGCTGTCATATCTGGCAGTATTCTACTGCTATTCATTAGGTTTTCAGCATCTGGCTATGTTTCACTACTACTAAGGTTTTCAATGACCAAGTCCTTTAAATTGAGCAGCACAGTTCTTCATGGTCTGCTCTTTATTTAGAAACTTTCCTGAAACCTATTCAATTTGGGTGACACTGCTGGTATTTGAAATGCCAGTGACATAGCTTTCAGCATCACACAATACACAAGCCACCACAGTGCAACAGCCAAATGGTGGAGGCATTCTTGTAGGTATAGGAATGTAAGAGAATATAGTCTCCTATGCACAAGAGCACATAGGACGTAAATATGTTCAGGGAAGATTTACATAACAACATGGACAATAAAATGAGTGATCTACTCAAGTACTCTGGGAAGAAATAATTTGATATTAAATAGTAGGCAGGTTCTAACAGATAGTCTAAAGAAAAGAAATTCAGTAAAGGTAGATGTGGAGAAAAACAACAAAAATGCAGGAACAACAGCTAGGTGAGCGTTGGCCTATGGAATGGAATGGGACATTTAATGAAAGGAAAGGATAACTGTTGGTCAGACAAGGTAAGACACTCTATTGCACTTGATCTCAGAGTTTCACTGAGGCATCGTGTACTCCCATTTGTTCTAATCTTGCAGTTCTGCTAGGACCCAAAAATGAACTAACAACTTTGTTGCGGTTTTCTTAACCCATCTCCATATGACAGGTAAATATCAGATATTAATACATGCATCTGGAAAATGAACTCACTTCTTCAAGAAAAAAGAAAAATCTGAAAAACAAGTAGCCTTATCTTGCAAGCTAAATTGCTCCAAAAGAACTTTAGTCACATTTCCTGACTATTAAGCACCCCTTAACCTATTATATGAGGAAGCAAAATCTGCATTCACTCTGTCTTCCCTGGACACTAGCAGTCGATAAACATTCTGTCTCTTCCTTCTATCAGTCACTGCCTAGTAGACTGGATCACTTGTAATAGACTACCCAAACCATACTCTGTGCATGAGCAATATCTAGATAGAGAGAAATCGTAGAGGATGAATGGGTAAGTGAGGCCACTCTTTAATTATTCTTGAGTGCCAGAGGGAGAGAATTCTGTATTATTTACTTGATCAAATATTAAATGTAGATATTGAGAAACAGAGTTTTCTATTTTGTGGAATCCAGATTTCTCAATTTCATGAAGATAGAAATGAATCACCCAAGTTGGTACCCCAAGTTCTGAAGATCTTTGAGTACTGAGTCTTGAGAAAAAACAGTGTTCTAAACAGTCACCCTTAAAGCAAATATCTAGTTTTGGGTTTTGTGTTCTTTTGATGAACAATGCATGTTCTGTCAATCTTAGTTTCATGGGTTAGCTCAGAAATACAAGTGGGGACTGAGCCCCGGTGGCGTGGTGGTTGTGCGCGGGACTGCAGCCCACTGGGATGAAGGCTCAATTCCAGCTCCACAGGAGCAAAGGCTGGGCCTCCTACTCCCACCACCAGAGGGTAGTGATGCCAAAAAACAAAACAAAACAAAAAAAGAAAATGAGAGAAATAAAAGTGTTGCAGGCATGTCTAATGTCAGAACTAAACAAAATGGTAAAAACTTATGTGAAAAATATTTGAAATTTTGAGAGCCACATTAATGCACAAACCACTAGAAAATAATAATAATAATAATAATAATGATAATAATGGTCATTAAAATAAATATAAAATTTGCATCCTTAGGAGGTTAAGCTAATAATATTAAC